>JAVQJF010049770.1:0-62598 GCA_036023855.1 Gadopsis marmoratus
CACGCCCAGTGGTCTTATGTTGTGTGTGTGTCTGGTTAGTGTGCTTCCTCTGTGTGTCCAGTGTTTCCTTCCCTGGTGTGGTTCCTTCCTTATTTGGTCGTGTTTCCTGCCCTCGTTAGTCTCCCTCTTGTATTGATGCTTGACCCCCATGGACTTTGCTTAAATAAACCACACTTGCTTCCCCTTCCCCTCAACTGTCTGCGTTTGGGTTCTCGTTCCTGCCTCCACTATGCCCGTGCATGACACACATGGTGCCTCCTGCTTTATTATCTGAATTTGATGCCTGGTTTTGAAGAGGGGCCATGTGTGAAAGTCTAATTTTAAGACTTCCTAATCTCAGATGTACGTGTTGGTAAAATAAATGGGGGCCCCAGCTGCTAATTTTTGTTTTGGCAAGTTAATCCAGCCATGTAGGGCTGCAACCATAAGCAGATCAGGTCTTCAACCACGGTTTTCTTCTGGCCACATTGAAGAATTTCAAGATGCTGGTGCAGATTCACAGCATGGACAGTAATGAACATAATTATAACAGGTTCTTCACTCTAAATCTACTATGAAAACACCAAGGAACTTTGAGGTCCAACCAAATTGCAATTGATCTGCCTGTCAGTGTAAAAACTTTAGAATTTTGTGTTTCTCGTCCTTGCAGTACAACTTGTTTTGCAGGCGTCACAGTTGCAGAATAAACTCCTTGTGCCCAGTGAGACTCCTTCTATTGGAGGTGAACTCGCATGTTACCCAAATGTTATCTTGCGTAATGAGTAACACCCCACATGCTGTCTGTGGTCGCGCTTTATATTTTTTCCATACTGTATCAAGATGCCCACATGTTACCCATGCAGACGCTGAGCAGTACTACTGTATATGAAATGAGGCAAGTTTACTGCTGGTAAAACCGGCTGTAAAACATCTGAAGCTTTTCTGTATCTCTTCCATCTTCTGTTTCAACAAATGCAATTCAGACCTTAAGTATTAACGGCGAGAATCCACCCTGAAGCTAAATTCGTGTCTTTCTCATTGGCAGCGATCGGTTGTGCACATGGATGAGTTAATCCCATAGCTACACATAAGGCAAGAGGCACTTATGACGCCACTTGCGTATTCTGCATAAGATGAAGTGTCGACATTTGGTAGACAGTTCTCAGGGTGATTTTCGTGTGTTGTGGGTGTTTCTGCTTAACAAGACACAGATTTAAAACATATTTATGAGCGATTTCATTCTTTAAAAAACAAATATATTTTTGCCAGTCATACATTCATTGCAGTTGCAGCGGCTCCAGATCATTTCATAAACATCCCAGCTTAACATTCTGGTATGTTGTGGTTTACAGTTTTGGGAGAGACTCGGTCATGTTTGCATACACAGCCTGAAGTGTCATCAGGAGATCATTAGAATAAGTACGGTAAGGCTTTGGCGTTTAAAGCTCAGTTTTACCCTTTAACCTAATGTTCTCTGCCCTCTTTTTAAATGCTTAAATACATTCTGAATGTTTTATCACCTTGATACTTTAGGGCTTTTGGTAGTCTGAGCATTTTACAATACATTTCTTTGTCTGTAAATTAATTTTTGGCAAATAAAAGAAATAAGAAATATATATTTTCATGCATAGCCAGTGCAACATGCAAAACATGAAACATTTCCTTAGTTAGTTTTATAAAAGCGCTTTGTGGTCATTTCTTTAGTTTCTCTGCTTCATAAAAGGTGCAAAGGCAGGGTTACCACTTAAGTTCTTTTCTATACAATTGGTTATAATAAGGTGAGACGGTCACTTTTGTATTATTATTATTATTATTATTATTATTACACATACTGCAGTGGGGTATGTGGGGCCCAAAGCAATGAGAAAGTAAAGCCAATGTCACAATTCACAGGGGCTAAATTGTGTTTATACTGTAACATATGAGAAGGGCAGGTACAAAGACACACAAATGCACAGGTACACAAACACCCCGCCGTCCTGCGTGTGCTCAGGTCATTGTGCAGTATCATTATCCAACACATCTAGAGCAGGAAAACAACCATTATTCAATTTGCACCAAGCAAATCTCTAAGGCGGTTCAATTCATCAGGGCCAATTACTGATACAAAGTGCTGGAGGTTATCTCCACTCGCCACATACTGCACTCCTTCAGACATAGAGCTTCAGCTCTGGTATGAATCAGGGTGCTGCCTGCGCGGCTGCACAATGGCCTCATAGTGCAGCGGAAAACTGGGTGGTCCGACTATTTGACACTGCCCAGCACAGTCGCGGACCCCGCTGTACTGTATAAGTCCAGCGATGTTTCTCAAGGACACTGATTTCAGACCAGTTTGCCCCGAATGAAAGCCACACTCATACGCATTCTGGAGTGGGAAACCAATACTGATAAGAGATCAGCGCCAGGAAAACACAAAGCTAAGTTGCTGGCGGCCACAGCAGGGCGCAGCTCCGCCAGGTCTGGTCTGTTGGGTTCTGTTTGCATGTCCTGCTTTGTGATCCCTTCTAATTGGCCATCATTACACCCCACATTACCCTATCAGAGCATGGCTAGAGGGGGAAACAGACCATGGTGGTGGATGGTACGCTTTGGTAAGTCTGAATTACACAACACCGGGGCCATGACTAATATTGGCGCAGTTGATAACTGCTAATGTAAGCTATGGAACAGATGCCCACGGTGGAATAACAACAAATATAGTCCGGTTAACCTTCTCGCAAGGCTGCCTTTGACCAGTCAGAGAGGCACAGGCTCGGTCAAGCGCACATGATGGCTCTCATTCAGCTGTGATTGTGTTTCACTCTGTTGTGTTAAGTGTTTATTAGTTTGAGCTGTTTGTTTTTGGTTTTCCTTTCATGCGTGTGTGTGTTTGTGGCTGCACATGCATATTTCCGTGCACGTGCGAGGTGTCTCCCGTTCTGTGTGGTCAATTGTAGAGTGATTTAATTGCGGCCAGTGTTTACGATAACCTCCACCACGACATTAAAAATGGAAAAGCAATCCTTTATGGTAATAAACGGCCCTCAGCCGAGCAAACAAAAGTATGTTTATACGAGTAAATGCACGAATAAGGAATCACTTGAGAGCGTCCAAAAAGTGAGATAAAGACGAAACAACAAAGATTACTTCCATACATTTTAGTGACTCATGAGTTTAATTGTTTGTTTTGGTTTGGAGAGTCAGCTTATGTTAATTACGCTCTCCTCTGTTTGAGAAAAATGAGAGTCAAAAATATTTTTCAGCGCAAACACAAACAGTTTGACAGAATGCAAACATGAGAAGTCTCCCCCCATCCCCCCCCACAAATCCACACCTCTCAGCCCCGCCGCCTGCACACTGAAGGAAATTAAACATCTGTCTTTTCTCTCCCTCGCTCCTGCAAAACTTGGCATCTTTGAGTAATTTCTCTTTCTTCTTCTCTGTTTTTTTTTTTTTCACCCTGGTCAGGTCTGGGATTCCCTTTGCCGCAGCCGAATTCAATTTACTACAGTTTTTTTGTACTTGTGTGTGTGTGTGTGTGTGTGTGCATGAGTGTGTGAATGTGTGGGAGCCCAGTTCGTCTCATGCAGGAGACTTGGGGTTGGCAGCGCCGCTACTGAGGACCTGGTCCAAACCGCTACAGGACGAGCCTCGGCCATCACCTGATAGATGAGACTGTAGCCTTGACCCTAGTGCTGAGCTGCCGGGTCGCTTGATTGAAGTGCAACGCACTTGAGAACATCAGCGCCTTGCATCCATTGAAATAATAAGCTGACCCAGAGAGCTGCTCGCCTTTGAGCTGCAGCCAAGCCATCTGAATCCACTCTGCCCAAATGAGGGCTTATTTTTCAAAGCGTCTCTCTCATGTGCTCCGGCCGACCCTGCACCCGTGTTCTGTGTGCGAGGCAGTGAGCGACAGGGCGGCAGAGGCCGTGTTGGAAAGGAGCAGATCACGTCTGTGGCTGAACAGTTTGTTTGGTGAGTCACATGTTCCTGGAGAGTTGCGTTTTCACAGTTTGGCGAAGTCGGAGCTTTTCTGCCCAGTTGTTTTCCACCAGCTTTTTTGTTTTGGTGTTTGTTCCCTTTAATTTGCGAGGCCATTTCTCAACCTTTCACCGGTGTCTCTTCTGTAATGTCACGTAGGGAAAGTCCAGCTGAAACTGGAGGAGACATGATGCATTGGGACAGTTTAAAGGTACTCAAAAAGTTCACATGTCAAATCCTGGATTATATGGAAATTCTTACATTTGCAGACACAACCCTGTTGAACCAGGGAAATGGAGTGTAAATACCTCAACATGCTCAAGTGTATCATGTTGTAGTGGCCTGTGGCATGAGGTAAATACGACAGGCCCCAGTGCGCACTATTATGATGGGCCCTTGAGCATGCTAATATAGTTATGCAGCGCACACACACCAGCCTGCGTATATATATTTGACCAACAATGTGTTGTATTGTACAGTCGATTGAGTTAGGCTATTGCATTGGAATTAAAATAAGCATATAATTTTGTTATAGATTGCTGCTAACTATTGCTGACCATGACGGAGATGGCTTTGCCTTTTTCGAGGGCATATAGAGCAAATGGAACCATATTAATTTAATGTGAGTTGAACACAGGAGTATTCCTGACCCTCAATGGCCCGATCTCTGCCAGAACGTTGTTGGAGGGGCCCACTCTCTCTATGGGTCCCCCCCACCCCAAGGGCCCCTGTGCAATGCCTGCAATGTCTATATTTACGTCGCTGGTAGTGACCCTTTGGAAAACCTATACAATGATGCATAAGCAGACACCTACAATACTGTGGGACTCTATTGGAGTAACCACATCGTTTGCACGGTTTTTCACAAACTTCGGATTTGATGCCTTTTCAATTAAAGTAAAGTTCTAGTCTATCTAGTCTTATACAACCCAGACTGGGAAATAATGTCTATGGCTGTATATAAATATACACCATCATTAAGATGTGCTCTGTATTGATTTTTGGCAGTGTATGGCACTTACGACTGATGCTTTTTCTTTTTTTCTTGGTGGCTGTGTATTTTAGTTCTGCTCTTATTTGGCTTTCTTATGCATGTGCCACCCAGGATGGGGGAAGGAGGGAGGAGGGGGGAGGGGGAGGAGGGAGGGGGGTAGAAAAAGACAGATGACAAAGGAGGGAAGTCTTTAAGGACTGGAGGAGCCAAGAAGAGCTCTTGCCAGGCAGTTTAATGACGGCAACAGTACAGTATAATGTGCATGAACAGACAATGGTATTATGTATGAATGCCTGTGTAAGAATACTTAATGTTCAGTGTAATGTATGCAGGGGCTGATGATCTGGACTCAGAACACCCTGATAATTTAGATCTGCCCTCCAGTGTTGACAAAATAAACATTAGATCACAAAAATCAACTTGGGATTTAGATAAAGCATTAAAATAGACAAATATTCAATTATATAAGTATACATTAGATATGGAGAATCCTATTAAAGGGCAAAAAAGTAACTCACTAGCCCATAGCGTCTCAATCGTGGACATAGGATGCCACCTCATACTGTTTTTTAGATTGTGTGAGATTCTTCTTCATTCCTTGAAATGTCCTTTTTTTGTTTGTCTGTAAAGCTGAAACAATAAGTCAAAGTCAGGAAATCATCAGTAAGTCATTTTGTAAGAAATAAAATGCCTAAATTCCCTTGCTTTGAGCTTGCAAAATGTGAACACTTGCTGGTCTCCTAAGACTTCTATGATATTAAACTGAACCTTTGGGCTTTGGATTATTGCTTGGACAAAACAAGACATTTGAATATGTCAGCTTGGGCTTCAGGGAAATTGTTATGTGCTTTTAGTTCACCATTTTCTGACATTTTATGTGCCAAATTGATAAACTGATTAATCAGGAAAATAATCGTTGCAGCCATTTTAATGGGAGCAGAAGACGCCATTGCAAGTCCTGTGGGAGATGGAACTCACAGTAACAGTTTTAGTGGACTCAGCACCTGGACAAGATAGATGTGCGTGTGTTTTCAAACTAATAAATACAAGTATTTCTATAAAATCTGCAAAGAGGGTTCTCTACAACCATGAAAAATAAAGAGAAAGCTTTGCTGTACTTAAATTCATAATATCTCAGGGCAGTGGCGTAAGGTGGTTAGGACGGGTCCTGGTGCACACACACTGGACAGAATCAGCACGCATATTACACAGCAATCATTACATATTTGTACATGACAAAAAAAATAAGAAATCCTTCATTTAATTGAATATTTCTTATTATAGTTTTTAAAGTTTATGTAGAATAAGCATTTATTTTTGTTATACATTGCTACTGAATATGCTACCCCAAAAAATGTAAACCATGACTGAGATGGGTTTGCCTTTTCGAGTGCATAAATGGCAAATGGCACCACTTTTAATTTAATGTGTGCTCTTCTTTGAGCACAGGAGTTTTTCCAGCTTCCGAGGGCCCGTCTGCCAGCGCATTGTTGGAGGACCTGCTTTCTCTACGGGCACCAACCACACTGTCTGTATATTAATGGCCCTGACTCAGGGCACCAAAGTAACCTTATGGTTAAGGCCCATACCACGTAACTGGTTTGACTTCCAGCACCCTTGTTGCACGACATACCCTTCTCTCTCCCTATGTATCCTGTGTATCTCTACAGTCACCGTCAAATTAATGGAAAATGCCTAAAAACTAATTTCAGTAATTTGACCTAAAATCAAAGCCACTGGTCATAAAAAGGTCAAGAAAAGTGCATCTTACCTATCTAATGCTATTAAAGCTTTCCATGGTAAATGTGTGGAAGCAGTCAGGAGTTCTATCAGATACTGGCGAGGTTCTCAACATGTTTTCAATTTTCAGAAATTTCATACGGCCCAGTGAGATGTCTCCGGCTCAGGCTTCACTAATAACTCTCTCTAACCAGTGTGCCCCAGCATTGCATTCCCTCTGTCCCACCTTTTTTTTTTCCCCCCCACCACTTTGACAAGTCTTTACAACATCTGACATGTGTTTGAATTCAAAAGGCCAAGCGGAGACTCCTCTTTTTCCATGCTCATCTATCCATTTGTGTTTTTTCATCCCTTCTGCGTCTCATTCGGTGGGACATCGTCACTGTGCGGCCCCAATAATCCACCCCACCCACACAGGCTGCAGCACAGTAGCCAGTCAGCAAAATACATGAATGGGAATTAATCTGGAGTGGACATGTGGCTGCAGGATGAGGTTCCAGGAAGACAGGAGAGGAGCAATATGTCAGTCAACGGTCACTTCCAGCACCCCGTGAGAAGAGAAAAGAGAAGAAGAGTGCGAGAGGAGGAGAAAGAACAGGGAGAGAAAGACGTCACCGTGCAATCTGCTCCCTCAGCACAGCTTCTCAGATGTGGTCTGGCACCTAGTTCACAAAGCCAACCAGATTCACACATTGCCTTCATATATATCTGGAAAGGGGTGAGTGGTGGTGGGGTGTGATGGGGAATGGGGGGAAGAGAAAGTGGGAGCGAGTGACAGGGGATGGGGGGGGGTTGTTGAAGACGAAAGGGAAGTCTTTTGTGTTTACTCACACCGAGTCTCTGCCAGAAACTTTAGACCACATAAGCGATTCACTTTTGTCATCTTTGCTGACCCAGTCCCATGTAAAAGATTGATGAAGGAGATGATGAGCTAAAATAAACCAATCTCACAGTCACTCACACAGACAGGCAGCCAAGGAGGCGGGTGAGCAGACAGGCAGGCCCTCTTCAGTGAGCAAAACCAGGCCCAGATTCTCTGTGGCCAAGTCTCGTCTTTTCTGAAACGGAGGCAGTCTGGCCGGTCAGAAGCAGCCTGCTGCCCTCTTTTGTCAATATTATGGCTGCGCTAAATACACGTCTATATTTTTTTTGGTTTTTTACCACAGTCATATGAAAGGTATCGTCAAATAAAAACTCATAGGCCTACAGGTTTGTGATCCTTGGGGAATAAATTAAATCATAGAATAACATTAGAGAAATTAAATCAAACCTCATTCAGTTTTTTAGGAGTTTTACACCTGTGCCTTTGCATCATTTAAACTGTTAAAATGTGGTTTTGGCATAACTCAAACTTTAACTCATTCTTTTATTTGATGCACTCTTCTTCTTCCCACCAGAATAGTAATGTAATATTAAAACATATAAATGAGTATATGACATAATATATGGTGTAACTGCACTGCTTTTATTTTTTACCAGCGCTTCTCCATCACATCCAACAATATACAGATCTCCGGCTTTTATGAATCCATAAAATGATGTCTTGTTTTAACGAGAAAAGAAATTCATTGCTACCGTAATTGGTAACTGCCCAAATCATTAAGCCCTAATGCGGGGCATTTCCTTTGGAGGTAGTTTCCATTTAAGAGACAAGTGTCTAATTGGTGAGTTGTTGAAAAGCACCACTACCTCCCCAGAGATCATTTCTGAAATCATATAGAGGATAATTCCCTTTCAATTAAAAGCTACAGTATTCCAGGTTTGATTTAATTGAATGCGTTTATTCAAATCACGGGGGGTAGGGGTGGCGGCACCGTGATTCCATTAAGGGCTGTGTAATAATATGAGGCCAGTGTGAAAATATCACTCTGTCTCAGGAAAATAGAGCAATATCAGAAATAGAAAAACAGAACACTCCAAAGTAGACGGCGGCCGGCACGGGTGCAGATTGAATAAACAATGTTCAGTGCAGGAAGCATAATGCTGAATAAAGATGACCTGCTGCTGCCGCCGCTGCCGCCGCTGTATTTGAATATTATTGGAATTAATTTGTCAGCAGATACTGAACATTGACTGTTTGTCAGGAGACTGAATAGATCTCCTGCAGTTTTCAAAGTAAGTGTTTCTGTGCGTGTTTGTGTGTGTGTGTGTGTGTGTGTGTGTGTGTGTGTAGCAGTAAGCCGGGATATCTCATGGTTTAGGGCTACATGGGTGGCACCCAGTCCTTGCAGTGGTTGTGGAATCAGGGTGTTCAGTGTGCCACCCAAAGCAAATTCAATCTCATTTGAATGACATTGACTCGGTGTATGAGAAAAACCAAGAGTGAAAGAGACGTGGCACTTAGTCAAATCGCAAGTGAAGCTTCTTTAAAGTAGAAGGTGAAGAGTTATCTCACACTGTTCATCTCTGTTTGTTTGTCTCCTGTTCCCTCTCCTCCCCCCCTCTCTCTCCCTCCCTCCCTCTCTCTCCCTGGCAGGTGTCACACCCACACTGTGGCCTCTGGGCTGCAGTAGCAGCGCAGTGCACCGAGATAAGGCCTGTACAGAAACAAGCGCACATCCTGTATGAGGTTAGGGCCCCACCAGCACAGCACTCCACTGCAATGTGTGTGTGTGTGTGTGACCGCAGCTCCTTCCCGTCTCCACGCCAATGAGGACACAGCCTGTGGTTGTCAGGTGCAGGTGTGTGTGTGTGCGAGTGGCGACAAAGAGAGACCTGAGAAACTCTGAAACGTCTGATCTCATGGTCGTTTTGATAAGTCTGTAAGCAAACAAGGTCAGAAAGGGTAAGGCGGCCCTGCCGTTATGACGGCGGTCTACAGATGTTGTGAAGTCACTGTACTCGCCAGCTTTCAACTCCCCTCAGCGAGGCTTGTCTGCGGTTTGAGATTACGTTGTTCAATACAAAGGTTTCAGTCTCTATTTCATTGTCAGATATCCTCACTGATCTTCTCCATGCTGTTTGGCACTTAGGAGCGGGACCTGTGAAAGTTGCTGGTGGCCCGGCATTGAAATTCAAATCGGTCGCAAACCCATTTGTCAAAGACAACGTGTGTATGAGCTGAACTTTGACAGCAGGAAAAACAGAGTTTATGCACACTTTCTTCACACATCTGGGACTGCAATGCCCTCTCATGGCTGCACAGGTTTGCACCCAGTGAGCGGTTTAAATGGAGAGGAAAAGTGAAAGCAAGCCTCCCACAATGCCAGCAAGAAATTGTGTCGAATGAGGGACGTGTTGAAGGGGAAATATCACATGTTGTCAATATGGAAAGGATTTGGAGCTTTCCTGCGCTGTACTTTAAATTACTCTGCCTTCATCCAAGCCTCGCTGTGAGGAAGGGGCGTCTAATGTGTGCATCATCACTGCTGTTGACGTGTGCGTATATAAAAAAAAAAAAAAAAAAAACAGAAACCCCTGTGTTTACCAGCTTTGTGGGAACTTATGAATTTATGTATGTGCACATGTGATAGCACATTTTCCAATATTCTTAAAGCTGTGATATTGCTTGAAACTAGGCACGCTCAAATGCATTCACACACGCATACTGACACACACACACGCACACACACACACACACACACACCGGATATCATCTACAGGCCATCTCACAGGCCATCCCATCAAAGGAGCGACTATTTCTTCCGCTCCGTGCCTGGCTTTTTCTCTCTAAATCTGACACCGCTCTCATAATAAGCAGCCTTGCATATCAGCTCCTTGGAAAGAGATGCAACTGCTCGACTGGGGGGAAGAAGGCAGGAAAGGAAGAGGGGGTGGTGGTGGTGATGGGGGGATGGGGGTGTAGAAATCGCGAAGACTTCTGTCACTTCATGAAAAATAGCTTCCCCTTTGGACGGAACTTCACAGGCCACAATCAAGCGGTGCCAAGACGCTGCAATCGTGGCAAATCAAGTCAGCATCTATTAATAATATTTCTGGGGCTGCTGCGGTGAGTGCGCGGCGTGTCCTCCCGCTGTCACAGCCCCGTGATGGAGCGCTGCCTTTATCTCAGCCCTGGCACGCTTCTGTCACCGTGATAAACAATTCACACACAAATATGAATAAGGATCCTCCCAGTAGGCCCCTACACACCCTGCCTTTTCCCCTCATTTTGTAGATGGGGGGAATGTAATCTTCGGGCTTGGTCTTTCTCTCTTTTTTCCCTCTTTCTCACTCTCTCTGCCACTCTCTTTCTCTCCATCTATCTCTTTTTTTCCACCTCTTTTCTTTCCAGCCTCCCTCCACCACCTCCGTTCCCTCCTTTCTCTCCCTTTTCAATCTGTCTTTCAAAGATATGTAAATGACCCCGAGATGGGACCCCAGTGCGTAGGTGGTGTAGCGTGAATGTCAAAGCCTGGGCCTGTGAACCCTGCACACACATGCACACGTGCACGGATGCGTGCCCACACCTGCACAGTAAAGATGTCTGCTTTGCGCGCTCATTCACAATCATATGCCAGAGTTCTCCGTGTGAATCCCATGCACACTCATTTGCACACAGACAGGCAGATACACACTCTCTCGCTCACACACACACACACTCACATATCTGAAGGACACAAGTTTCCTGATTGTCAGAAAGCAAAGGGACCTTGTCATCTGCTGTCACATTAAAGTCCAGCTTTATCACAACCAGAGTGAAAATTATGTTTTCTTGAGCAGAGTGAGTGAAAAAGTGATAATTAACAAATGAACCTATGTGTTTTGTTTCACTGCCTACCAGCTGTGCTGACTGGCATATTGTGCACCACCTCTTATGTTCTAATTATTCAAAGATTATTCCTTCTTCACATATGTTTTACTTTGGCAGGAAGGCACATACAGTATTGTGAAATTAGAGCGACATTAATAGATTGTTTCCAAGGGAATACATACAAGAAAAACTGAACACAGTGCAGAACCGTTACCTAGAATAAAATCCTTCAATCAAATAAAAACAGTGGGCAAAAACAAAATGAACTGTAAAAGCCCCTTTTTTAGTAAACTGTCAAGGTGCAGAGTATTGATTGAGTATTGATTAACTATAGGGAACACTTTCTTCCAGTGCAGAAGAGACGAGCTGTCGATTCTGAGAAACCAGCCGTGTTTATCACAGTAATATGCAGTAGGGTTGCGTGTGTTTATCAAGCATTGCAGAGAGTGCTCTAAAGGTCCCAGACCAGCATTTCACTAATTTAGCAAAGGGCTTTGCCTTTGTCTCCAGTGATTTACAAAATCATAACAAGTATAAAACAAAACACGAAGCGTAAGGAGGTTTGGCAAAACAATGACGTGACGTGTAAAATCAGCACCAGCTGAATGTGCAGAGTGAATGTCAGAAAAACTGTTGCTGCTTTCCTGGCTGATTCTTATTGGTGGAATGTAGCTCATTTTTGCATTTACTCAAGTGCTCTACTTAAGCATATTTTTGAGGTACTTATACTTTACATCTACATCTACTCTTTTTACTTTTTGCTTACATTTACACAGTAATACTGCAGCTATACTTACAGATATTACACACTAAATATATGACTAGTACATAAAATATGATGCATTGTTGCACATTAAACTACCCATCAATACATAAAGTAGTTAACATTAGCTCCAACTCAACACGCTGCAACATTAAAATGAAATGCTTGGGCACAGTCATGTAATTTAATGCAACTTTAATAATAATCAAGTAGTATAATATATAATAATAAAGCTCTCACAGGGCCATTATTTTGCCTTTAAGTTTAATACTTTATAGTAAGTACATTTTGCTGATAAGATTTGCTAATACAGGACCTTTGTTTGTAATGGAGTATTTTTACATTGCAGTATTGCTACTTTTTTAAGTAATAAAAAATTGTATATCTATATCTCTAGATAGATAGATAGATCAACTTAGTACAGTCTTCTTCTTCTTCTTCTTCTTCTTCTTCTTGTGTGGTGTGCAGCACAGTTCACACCTGGTCTGTTTGGTGCCTAATTGTCAGTGGCTGCTCCCTGCCAGGCCCGGTCCCCCCATGTCCGTGATGTAATTGTGTATTTCCAGTGCAGTGAAACATCCAGAGAGGCCTAAATGAGATTTCACTCAGCAGGATGGAGCCTGCGGTGGGGTACTGATGATGAATGCATTGTAAGATTGATTAGCCCCAGTAACAAGTGTGGCGGATATGACCACCAGAGGTCTGTGTATGTGTTGAGTGTGACAGAAAGACAAGAGGTAGGTGGTGAAAGTGAATGTGTTGTGGGATGGAGTGTAATGTGAATGTGTGTGTGTGATTGGATGGACTGCAGAGAGTGTCGCTCAGGTGAGAAATGACACATGGTGCAGAGCTGAGAGGTTAAAAAAATTGTGTAAAGAAAGAAAGACAAAGAAGATCTCAATTGTCTCATGAATTCGATAGATTGAGAGAACCAAACATTAAAGTGACATCCACCGCAAAACAATCCTAACAAGTAACTTCATTTAGTATTCATTCTTAAGTAAAATACATCTCAATTGAGATACCTCGGCAGTTTGCCGACTTTCAGTAATTGGGTATCACCTGTCATTCTCTATACACAGTAACTGTTGGAGTGATGTGTCTTTTTCATAACACCAATACTAGACCGAGACAACGGCTAAGCACACAAACAAATCAGACGAAGAAAACAACACAAACATAGAGCTTCTTTTTTTTTTACAAAAATCCCGTGTGGGGGGAAAAAGTGAGGATTAGATTGCAAGAATATGTTCACTTTGTCAAACCTGATCAGTTTCTTTAAAGTAAAAGTAAGCACTGAATTTAAAACTAAATTACTTTTGCAGTTTTGCAACAATCACAGCAACATACAGATTCAACGACACAGTATCAAGGTGCAAATTCATACTCGACCAACTATCAAAAATACTTTCAAAATAATCAGTTACTTTTCATTGAATGTCACAGACGTTACCAATGACATACCAAAGTGACTTTTTCTTAAAAGTAACTTTTAATCTAAAAACACATGCTGGTTAGGAGAAAAGAACAACTTTTCAGGCGTTTTTAATGCACAGCTTGGAACATGTCATGTCATATTTAAAAGTTTTTGCACTAAACTACTTTTAACAGGTTTGACAGGTAGGCTGAGTGACACAGTAAAGCGGCTACAATCAAATGATTAAAAAGTAACTGCTAATTGATTATAATGGTAAGCAGTTTAGATGTGATATTCATGTCAAACACAAATCAGGGTGTAATGACAAACAGGCGTGGGTTTAGTTGAGAGCTCTTTTTTGTTTTGTTTTTGTAATTCTTTAGCTGTAATAACAGCAGTGTCAGCTGTAGCAATAATATCACCAGCAGAAGCAGCAATGGCTTGACTTTGTAAAGACGCTGCAACAGAAGCACCACCAGCAATTTAGATTTTAATAGCAATATCAGTAAACGAGTGATTTCACATTGAGCGCGGTACTGAAAACTACATGTAAGAAAGCAAAATACAAATCCAACTGACATAAATGGAACCAAATAAGTCAGTAGCATCAGCAATAGCATGTTGTTACTGAATATCTTGTCAGATGTAGTTGCAGATGCTTGAAAGTCAGTTCACGTTCTGGCTGATTTAACACAAAAGAAAATGTGTGATTTACATAAAAGTTTCACATAATTCATTTACTTGCTCGATCATCATGTGGCACCAACAATTCAGTACAGAGGGAGAAAGGGCTGTGCACTGGATTCAAACCCTTGGTGGTTTGAGACTGCAGGTGTAGGAGACACCTGCTCCTACACTGATATTAACGGCTCTGCTTCCAGATCAGCAAAACTCAAGCCATCGCAGGCTCCAAATAACATCTGAAGATATTTCTGTCGTGCTCTTTAGTGTTGAAACTCAGTAGAAAACCTGTAAATTCTGCAGAGCTTAAAGCCTTTGTTGTCTCTACAAACCTGATAGACATGGTTTTGTGTTTCTGAAAGCAACCGAGCTCTCAGATTCCATTTAAGCCTGGCTGTGGCACGGTAGGACACAGGCCTCTGGGCTTTGGCATGGGATCACTGTACCTCCTTCATAAGAGGGAAATGTCTGTGCAACCCTTCCTACTGGAACCTAGCCACTGCGCAGCAAGCCAAAACTGTCGCGCGGACAATTCCCCCTACTCTGTTTTTCATGGTGGTACACAGAGGCAATCATCATAAAAAGCCAGGGTCCCTTTCTGAATGGTAACTGACATTCGTCTCCTACAGTAACCGCAGACCCAACGCTGGGCAATTTCCCCTCAACATGCAAAACTGTGGGGACAAAATGTGGGACCTGCCATTCTCCATGCATATTAAAGACACTTGTCATCAAGACGTCACCCAGGAGCTATGAGAACAAGAGGTACAGTTCCTCCGAGACAGACTCACTCACCATCAAAACCATGAAATTAGACCCAGGAAAATATCCTTGTGATGGGAAAAATGCTACACTTTAGTGCATTTTGCATATAAAAAAAACTGAAACGGATGCATGTAAATTGCCCGTGCCACAAAGACAAATTGGTAATTCAGGTTTGGAATGAAAATGACACTAAAGTGCAAAACGGAAATGGTGCGGCGTGAAAGGAATAAGGGTTGTTAAAATGTCACATTTGAGATTCTGTGCCTTTAGGAATCGAGATGTATTGTTAGAGGAAATGTGAAAAACACGAGCCAAATGTACGGGGAGCAAATAGAGCTCCGTGTATACCGCGTTGTCTTAGTCAACGTGCTCAGAGCGACGCCCACAGAAGAGACACAATCTGATGAATGCACAATCTGTGGTCATATACTTCTTCGCACCTTTCTCTTAGGAACTCATACATATTCTCTATAATGACAAAAAAAATGGGACATATGCCCACACAATGACATTCAAAGTGTAATTCGTAGTAAATGAAAGCCAGATGTTAATTTGTTCAACGCTTTGACAGATCTGATAAACACATGCTCATGTTCTTACACTGAGTGGAGGCACACAGCAACTTTCAAACGGTCCAAATACGCAGCCAAAATTAAATATCTTTTCATTTCAGACAACATGTTAAATCCACACTGAACACTTCTCAGAATGTTTCAACCGCTCCAAACACTTTTCGTACAATTAACACCAGGGACCAGTGATCAAAACAATAGACTTTACGTGTTTGTTTGTTGCCTGCATTCAGTGTATATACAGGAATATATATTATATATAGGCATCTTGCTTGTGCTGGTGACACAAACCCCCCCTCGCTTTGTCCCTGGGCTCCTCATGGGCCAAGACCAGTGCCCTCCAGGATGACAAATGGCCTTAATGAAATTGGACAACTCAGCATACATGCATAAGAGGATGTTAAATATTGATAGTGAAGATCAACGTAGCGGTGCATATTCCACTCTTTAATATTTTAAGTGTCAGACAGGCCTATTGTCTATCTATTGGGGGGGTAAATCACTGTCTGCCCCCCCACTTCTCTTTGAGACACATATGATGGCTGGGGCAGCGTTCACTCAGCTACGGATGAAAGCATCCAGGTCTGCTCAACAAAAGCCAGATGTGGCAGGACATCTTTTCATAAATGTTCATTCTGATTAAGTGGGATTATTCATGTGAAAAACACGCATGTAGGCAAGCAAATGAAAGCCGTATATTTATTTACAGTTCCTAAGCAGTAACAATCAAGGACCCAGCCTGATAGAGTTCCATATAAGGAACAAAAAGGGCACTCTCAAATCTGGCGATTTTGATCTCCAGCTAAAAAGGATGAGTATTAAGGTTTTGTGTTAATCCATGCTCTTGCAAGCTCCTTTCTTTCCTCTAATGCATTAATCATTTTACATTTCCTGAAGTTAAGAAAGAACTTGTAATATCAAACACTGCACGCATGCCAACACTTGTGTATACAGTGTGCTTATCACAGTGGCGGTGCTGCACCTTGAGGGCGTGTCGTTGCGCGGCACAGTAGCAAAGGCAAAGATCACATGAATAACCATTATTCAAATCGATTCAAATTAGGGGGGCACTCAAAGTAATCGGCTAATTTCCTACAAAAAATCAATTCCACTCCCATTTGGACACAATTGAATGCGTCTGAAGAGGGCAATTATTAAACACACAGATCAGATCCATAATTGGCAGGGGGGGTGGGGGGTAGGGGTACATTGTCATGAGGGCTAATGCACTTCCACTGAGCCAAGAGCCACAGCAGACACTTAGCGTAAGCTAGGTTGCGTAGCGAGGGCAGACAGAGCTGGCAGCCGATAGGCTGAGGAACTGCCAGGAGCTTAGGAGGGAGGGGTGAAGGGTGGAGGTGGTGGGGTGGGAGGGCACCTGGGGACTTTGCCTAGCGGGGCCCATTCCCCTGCAACCTCCCCCTTAGCTCACACCCCAATCTCCCCCCACCCCCAAACCCTCTTTTTCGTCTTCAACAGCCCCTGGAGGCTTTCTTCACTACAGGTCCCTGACACACCGGAGGGATGACCCTGGGAATCTCATTATGCATACAACCAAAGTGTGCCCCCCCACCGCCACCACCACCAGAACCACCGCTGCCGCCACCCTCAACCCTACTGCCAGCCGACCCCCACTAATGCATTTGCATACAGAAGACAGACCAAATAAGGTAATAAATCAGCGGCCTATATTCAAATGGTTGTAGGGAGATTGAAACCCCTGCATACACTACCTCGAGTAAATTCACCCACATGCTGCGGAGCCAGATACCCATTCTCATCAGCGGACACAGGCACTGCGTCCACCGGACACCTAGATATAAATATATATCCCGCTTCGTTGCATTGCCGAGGGACGAACTACCTCAATATATCAATATACATATGCTTATATCTCACATGCCTTAGGCAAACTAACCGCCTTGGTTATATGGCTGGGCTTTCATGGCACCCGAAGGTCACAGCCCATACTGAGAGAGGGGAACAATTTAAATATTGCACTTAACGTCGGTCTTTGGACATCACCTCTGCCAATTCACAATTATTTCATCAATAATGAAATTGCCATGAACATGGAAATCAAAGTAATTTCCTTAAGGTGGGATTATGGAGGGTTTCAATTTTCTTACACCAGGCCAACATGTAATCGAGCTGTGCTTTGTGCTGTCAACAAAGTGGTGCTTTACCCTAGGCCGATGAGATTCACATAAGACACGAAGGAAGTGTGTAAGAGCAGTGCACATGCTTGATATGGCTGATTATAAACGTCTGAGAATAAATAAATAGGAATGTCTGGCTGTTGTGCATGCTTGAATAGGACACAGTGAGATGGAATAATAAAATCAAATCCTAAACAGAGTAAGCTGTATGTGTGTGTGTGTGTGTGCATGTGCTGACTGGCACAATAAAGCAGGCCCACTATGATTACATTATGATCTGGTGAAAAATGAATTCTGCTTAACAAGCCCCCCCCCCCCACCTCCAAACACACACACACACAGCCCCACACTTACTTCCATTTCATTATTTTCTATAAAAATGGGGGGAAAAAAAATGCATTTTATGATACATGTAAATAGCTATCCATCAATCAATTTGTTGGTCCCAAAACTACCATCAAAGGGGCAGAGGCTGTGAAGTATGCAATTCCCCATCAACAAATGGAGGATTGAAACTGAATCCTTCAAGCTTAATTAATGGGAAGTCTGCCACTATTACTTGGTTTGTTTAACGCGCCTCACACAGAGGGCAAGTTGTCCTTTTTTGAATCACTGCACCAAAT
Source organism: Gadopsis marmoratus (assembly GCA_036023855.1). Taxonomy (NCBI): domain Eukaryota; kingdom Metazoa; phylum Chordata; class Actinopteri; order Centrarchiformes; family Percichthyidae; genus Gadopsis; species Gadopsis marmoratus. The sequence goes on from JAVQJF010049770.1 coordinate 18,350, forward strand.
TCCTCTTGTTCAACATCACTGAACTGCTTTTCATGCAAAATAACAATCCATCTCATTTTTAATCCCTTCCTCTCATGGGCCGACATGTCATTATTTTGATCCCCAAGTACAATGGCTTCACACATTCACATTGCATCACTCAGAGTGTGTGGCAGTAATTATCACGAGGCAGAGTTTTCTATTTGTAGAATAACTACCTACAGTTAGGCAGAAGCACTGAGGCAGTAATTTCTGTTTCATCCCAAAGTTCAGCCCCACACCAAATACCTCTCTGTTGCAGATAGCCAATTATATCTCGGTAAACAGTGACTGGGAATCCTATTTTTACTGGAGCATCATCGCAAATCTATAATAAAAGCTAATAAGAAAAAACAGAGAAGTTTGTTCAAAAATGTCAAGCTTGAACTTTCTGTAGGGAACCAAAATGGAAATGAGTCAATGTAAATAATGGTTTAATAAAATCCCCTCCAGTGTAAATCCAATGTGAAATTCACCAAAATACGGGAAACTTTTCACCCTCTTCAGCTAATAACTGGTGACAGGAAGAGGGCTTAAACAAAAGATCAGTCAAGCGTTAATTTGAATATTCAAATCCTTTTTAATAAAACTCGGCTTGATTCATTTCCCATAGATTTACCAAAAACACTCATTTTGCATTGAACATCATTTGAATTCTTGCAGAAAAAAAGAGCCAGAGAATGAGACAGTAGTATTCACCTGCTAAAGGTCATTGTCCCAAAGCGTGAACATTGCTAGATGTTTAAATAGTGAATACTGTTACACACAAACATGAACAATTTTGGCTATCATTCCAATGAGTAATAATTGCTGTAGTTAACTGCCAAGACCACTAAAATGAAGTCTGACTAGGCAAGAAATACAAACAGTCAGACAATCAGGTTTTATATAAACCTTCACTTGTTTGGAAAAGAAAAGAAAGTTAAATGGTAAATAACCCAAACTGTCTGTAATAACAACCCCACATTGTTTGCGATGATGTGTTAAGGGGGTACTGTGGTGATCAGTTATGTCACTTTCATAGAGTTGGGGGAGTTAAAGGAAACAGATTTCTAAAAGAATGGTCAACATAAGAGCAGCAGACGTCAAGATATCCTAACATTTAGTTCCGACTATGTGTCACGTTCCCAGCGTTCCAGAGTTTGCAGCCTCCTCGCACAAATGTTTTTTATTGTGGGAAAAAGTCTTATTTGCCAGTGACATCTGGCAACCTGCAATTCCAACCGTGGCCACTACACCAAAATTGACGCATAGTCCAGCAAAGAGCACTGGGTTTTGAAGACATTTTGACATAGTGTCCAAACTATTTAACTTCTGGCTCCGTCACATGATGCACACTGGGCCGCACGATGTGGAAGCTATGCGGAAGTCACATCGTTATTGGCTTCGCGTGCCACTGAGCAACTTCCATAGGAAAGAACAGGGCCCCGCCTCCGAGGCTGTATCTAGTTGTCTTTATACAACCATGGCTTGTAATTTACAGGCCAACTGGCCTCCTGGTTCAACTCTGACCTACCGTACTTACTGTAGATACACCACCCTGAGTTTCCTGTGAGAAATTTCCTGTGCACTCACTTTCAGTTTTACCACCAAATCAAGTGGTTTAGATAAACAGGCTTTGACTTGTCGGCTTGTTTTGACCTTTTGGATCCTGTTTGTGATGCTGCCGTGTTCCCAGATAGCAGCAATACCACAAAACTACAAAAATGCATCCAGGGTGTATTAAACCAGAATTATCTTCTACAAGATGTTTAGTGTCTAAAGATCAAAGTCAAAGTGTACACTTCAACAACACTGCAGCAAAACTCCACACTGGGACTTTTCTTTCTCCTCTTTGCATGGTATGAATAGGGCTACCTTTTGACTCCCCTGTTCTCAAGGCCTCAGCAATCATAAACAAAGTGATTTATTCAAACTTTCCATATCAAAATTCTGCTATCTAATTACTTCAGGGGGACAGCATATTCCACTCGCCTATGAGTTATGGAGAACCTTCTTTATGAGTGAAGTTGATGGAGGATCAGGCGAAGAGCTCATCATAAATCCTCAATAATGCAAACGTTTGAGGAATATCTCAAAATAAAAATGCAAATGTGATTAAGAATGGGTTAGCCTGTGCTGATATGGCAGCTTGTATCATCTAAAGAGATGCAGAGCACCTACGGGGAAAAAAGTGCCACGTACTTAGGAGGCACTCAAATAAATAAATAACATTCGCTAGGATAGATGCTGTATGGTAATATCTCCTTTACAGCACGCACAGATGCACATGTGCCCTGCACGCACACACACACACACACACGAACACACATGAGCAGCCACACACATACAAATTCACAAACAGTCGCGCAGTCAGTATGCTTATGAAAATGAAAGTGTGCCCAACATTTTAATCTCACACCTACGTGGCCCTAACGAGAAGGCATAAACTTTTAGGAGGGAGGATGAAGTGGCTTGCAGATGCAAATGGAGCACGTGGAAAATGGCGGCGGTACAATGCCGAAGCTTGTTAGTGACTGAGAGGCGAACAGTGAGGACGATCGCGACACCTCGTCACTCGCCTTTTATCTCTCGTCACCGGCAGATGAAAAATCACTGTGAATCTGCCACATCCGTCGACATTAACATAACAAAGCCTCTGAGGAGAGAAAGAGAGAGGTAGAAAGAGAGAGAGGGAGAGAGAGAGGCCATAGCGACGGTCCTTCCCAAGTCTACCCAAAGTCCAGCCGATGTGCAGGATTGACAAATTCTCTCCTCTTTTTAGCTATTATTATTTATTCTTTTACGCTCGGCTTCTCCTTTTCTCTTGCTGTCTTTCACACACACACTCACACAAACACACACACACACACACACACACATTCACACAGGATACAGACAGCGAGAGCATATGCGGAGCAGCCACCTAAAGAAGATCCTCCCCAATCTTAGCATCATCTCACCACTCAGCCAGTCTTGTCAGCACAATAGGCAGGACAGAATTACAGACGGGTCTCTCTCTTTCTTTAAAAAAAAAAAGGCACAAAAAAAAGAGGGACTTATCACCTCTCTCTTTTTCTATCTCGCCATTCCTCTCCATCAACCCCCCACCCACCCCATCCTTCCATACAAGGCGCTCATTGGGTGGAAAGAGAGAGAGAAAGAGAAAGAGGAACAGGAGGGGGGGGGGGTTGAAAGACATTATGCATATGAAAATGTCCTGAAAGAGGTGTGATTTATGTATGCATTAGATGCAGATTCCATTACGGGCCAGTGGCTCAAGTGAGATCCTTCCAGGAACACCGAGGCGACCTGATCAAACTCAGTCTCATTACCGGCCATACGGGCAGCAGGGAAACTACTGACGGAGAATAGAAAGGGTGCAACACAGGGAAAAAAGGAGCAAAAAAAAAAGAGAGCGAGAGAGAGCAAGATAAAGGAGGCATATTTACAACCTGGACACACACACCTCACCCACAGGGAGAGAGTAAATTGCAATCTGCCCTCCAAGACCGAGGCAGATCACAGACAGGTGTTCACCTGAAAGACGAGTGGGAGAGAAAGAGCAGAGCGGAGCGGGGGGGGGATGGACGGCAAGAAAAGTGCAAATATATGTTTGTGGGCAACTGTGGTCAACAATGAACGTTGCTGGGTTGTGTTCATGTGCCTGCCATGCAGCTGCATTATTTATTTCTCCGCCCCAAAATGCCTGCGCACTGCTACTATGCACTGTATGTGTCGCAATCCATATGCATTTCTTAAAAAATATATATGCAAGTGCACGTCTGTAGGGAGCCTGGGGGCGGAGGAGGAGGCTTGTTTGGCTTGATAATCACGTGCCTGCTCGAGATAAGGAAAAAAGCGTTTTGTGAAAAGAAAACATGGGCGGCAGTCCTCCATCCTGGCTGACCCCGGCGCTGCAGCCCCTGTGATTGGGGTCAGCGTGGAGATTCCTCTCTGGCCAGCTAATGTGATTGCATCGGAGCAATCCCCTTAAACGCCATCAGCTCTGATCTGCATAGTAATTGGCTCGACTCTCCTTGGACGTGACCTTGGGAAGGGGCGCTGTCACTCCCGCCGCTCTCTCCTGTACCGGCAATCATACACACACACGCAAACACACATAGTCATAGCATGGCCGTGGAAGCAGGCATGGGCAGGCAAGGTGAGGAGCAGATGCCCTACATGGTTCGCTGGGTAGTGACTATATGTGCAAAGTGACAAAGAAATTCAAGTGACAGGTGTTAACAAATGAGCAGGAAATGGGTGATATCTCGCAAATCAACATACAACACAATGACAGACTACGTGTTGCAACGGCGTGTGTCTGTCTGTGGATTTCTGGTGGATATGTCCCCTTACGTCTATGGTGCAGGGAGGGCGGCACGGCCACACAGGACTTGCTCTTAGTCTTTATTCTGGAGCCGGCGTGAAAATCAACAGCGCACAGTCGTCATCCACGGTGTGTTATGCAACTGCAAGCAGATCTGTGTAAGATTACTCTTTAAAGTAATTACTGGAAAACATGAGAGCCCGGGAGCCAGCCAGCAAGTGCATGGCTAGCAAACTAACCCAAGCATTAGCTTAACATGCAAACAAGAGTGCACCTCGTGGATAAAGTCACTATCCCTGCACGCAAGCGGCTGTAACGTTCAGAGTGCGAGCAAGTGGTGTGTACAGTCAGAATGAAAGTTACAGATGGCTGCAAAAACAATTTTAAGAGCATTAAACACAGAAATTGTGATTGCAACACTGCTCACGTGCACCCACCTCCAGCCTCCAAGTATTTTTCTTTGCTGAGGCACGTAAGGAGGTACACTCACTCTGCAGTTGTGCTATTAACCCACCAGGCGACTCTAAAGCTATTCACATGTAAGACATATCATATCAATTAGCATATAAATTTTGTACACACGCAGATGTCTGTCACTGTGGTGGAAGATCTTCGAGTCAGCAGGGGTACACACTCCAGACATCTGCTTTTTAACCTTAGAAGAAGCATGGCAAATAGTGCTGAAAATGCCCTTAGAGCTGCTTTATGAATAAATGAATCTCTTTTCATTAACAGTAATTCACAAAGAAAGCACAAGGAGACAGGGGCTAAGTCATGCTGCTGCAACTCCATTTTTCAAACACCCTGTAACCTTCTCTCTTTTTGTCCTTCTTGCATCAGCACTATTTGTTGAAGATCTTAACGAAAGACAAAGAAGCAAATGTATATTTTATGAATGTGTGCCTCTGGTTTATCTTCCTTTGTGGGGCTTGTGTATACAATCGAAACCAGCTCTCGAAGAGAGAAAAGTGCTTTCTCTTCTCCTGTCCCCCGATGTCAACGACAAGGTAAGTTGTGGCTTTGGCTGGCTTTTTGATATGCATTTCAAACGGGGGAGAAAACTTCGATGCTAATTTGCAATGGAGATTTTTTTATATTATTATTATTTTTATTATTATTATCGTTCTCTGCTTTGGAAAGCAAAACAGTCAAGGGTGTCAAGCGAGTGACAAGTTTGTTTTTCCTGTAATGATTTCCGCAAACTTGAGGTCTGTTCTGTTTTGTTCCTTAGACAGTTTGACCTAGTTGGAGTGCGAGCGCGTCCCCTCTCTCTTTCCCTCACTCATGCATTGTTAAAGCCGTGGGCCCGTATTAGGCACTCTCAAGTCATCACATGTCAGATGGATCTAATATAAACTGTGTGTGTGTGTGTGTGTGTGTGTGTGTGTATAAAAATGTAATGTTTTACTTTGAATATACATATTTCATTAGCGTTTTGATTCTTGAGCCAAAGGAAAAGCTCATCAAGAATTTTACAGAATTACCTGAAAGTAACTGAAACAGACTGTCACTGCTGTGCAGCTCACTGCAATGAATTAAGTGACACTCCCTCAGCTGCAAGTCTGACATTAAGCCGCCATCTATCCTCACTCCCCAAGTAACCCTCCGCGTGGCCGCAGCAGCGCTGGATTATTCATTCGAAACATCGGCACTGAAACAGGCCCAATGTCTGCGAGAAAAAGTTTCTGAGGCATCCTCAAATGGCTGTGGGGGAAGACTCGGGGCCCAGAGGATTTGACTGGAGCGCACCCAGCAATACTCAAGAAAAAAACAAAAAAGGCAGGAAAAAAAAAAAAAAAGAAGTGCTTTGTTAGAAGAGCGAGAGGCATCCCTTGGGCTGTCTCTTTGAATAAGCCAGGAGTAAAGCATCCACCAGCACCACCAACCCCGCACCCCCCTCCACTTCTCCTCTCACTCACTCACTCTCGCTCTGTACCCCCCACCACCACCACCACTACCCCCTTCTCCCCTCCCCTCACCCTTCAGAGCGACAGAGGTATAATTGTGCCACGGGGTTTTAGGTGGTGTGACATATCTGTCACCTGGAGACGTGCCGTATCGTGCTCTCCGGAGGAAGCCTCGCCTTCCTGTTGGGTGTCGTGAGGAGAGAGAGAGAGAGAGAGAGGGAGAGGGAGATAGAGAGATGCTGCCTGGCTGGGGCTGTTTGTTGACTTTTGTCACCGCATTGATGCTTTGTAAACTTTCCACCGCCCCAAAGTTTTGTTACCAACGCTCCGGTACATGAGGAGGCGCGGCGGCCACATGCGTGCTCCATTGGCTAGGGCCCTTTTTGAGTGTCATTAAATCTAATACACAGCCACTGCCAACTGCGAACAATGTCTCCGTACGCCTCCATAAACCTGGAGAACACCAGGTATTGTTGCAGGAACACGTCATGCTCCTGAACACATGCTAGACAACATGGCTCTGGCTGTTGTCCCTCCTAAGAGGACAGGCTGGCTTTAAATGAAAAGTCCCATTTTTTTTTTTTTTTACATAAATTATGAAATGTATGCGGTCCTTAGCTGTCTCTCTCAAACAGGCCCTTCACTCTCTTTCTTTCGCCCTCTCACTTCACAGGCAAATCAGGAATTCTGTTGGCAGTGAAATATATCGAATTTGACAACTCCAAGAAAGACTTTCTGGAGGATAGCGTTTTATTTTGGGTGACCTAATTGCACGCTCCCCGTGGCTGCTCCTTGTGCGGTATCTAACTCACTCCTGAAACAGCTTCATTTCTACATTCAAATTATTCATCATTGCCTGGATTTATTTCCTTCTTTCTTCACTTTTCATACCTTTGGTGTTCTCTGCGGGGATTTGAGATGAGGAGGGAGGAAAAAAAAAAAGTGCTTCTTTGTTTTGTTTTTTCTTCGCGAGCTATTGTTGAAACACCTTAAGTCTCTGGTGTATGGCAGAAGCAGAAGTGATAGACAGGGCTGCCCTATTTACAGCCAGATTAAAAGGAATCACACAGGAAGACAGTGTTAAATGATGATTGTCTATGACATTTAACAATTGATTAAAGAAAGATACGTTTTAATAGGTGGTGGTGATGTGGGTGTTGGGGGAAGGAGGGAGGGGTTCTTCTTGGCAACAAAATATATATATATATATATTTTTTTTTTACGCATGCCAAACTCTGCTGCCTGTAACGATGAAATGATAAATTTATCATAAAACATCTGAAGTTTATCAAAAATAGTGTATGTACAAGCAAATGAGGAGTTTTTTTTCAATCTTGTACAAACATAGTGGTACTTTTTTCTAGCACGTTGCACTTAAATACAACAAGCGGTTATACATTTTGGTTATGCTAGATAAATCAGATAAGTGTAATTAAGAACTGAGCCTTTATTCTTTTGGGCTTTCTTTTGAGTACGTTCAAATGTCATCTGTTTTTGAGTGTGCACTTTTAAAAGTTTGAATATGACATTATCTGTAATGTATGGTAAACCACATCCCTCCTGACATTAACCCCTGATATACGACACCCGATTTTTATGAAAGACAAACATGTTGGCACCTCACTTCCTGTAAAAAGGCATTGAATCTGTACTTGTATCTTGTATCTGAGCACGATGGCCACAAATTGCTAAAAGCAACAAGTTCCCAGCTGCATTTTCAATTTAACAGCAAGTATTTATTTCTTGAAGATTTTCCCATAAAACGTTGTCTTAGTACGACTAGCTAAACTAACAGCACGTCTGCCTCAGCGAGCAATTTTTACACTCCTCCGTGTTCTAACTGCAGCGAACATTTCCAAGAATCATAATCTGGTTGAGTGTGTTGCATTAGCAGAGTCTGTCAGCGCTGTCAAATATCTCGTCAGTCTGTCCCGCGGCGTGCTAATTACATGTCCAAGACTAGAGTATTAGAATAGGGGCAAATAGCATGAACACCTGACACGGCCGTAGACAAACACGTGTGCTGACAAGGAGGCAGACAAACGGAAAGACAGACAGACAGACAGACAGAGAGTCATCGGTGGGGAAGTTACACAGCTTACTGAAACTCCAACAGTTTTCTCGAGTAAAAGGACAAAGTGACAGATAGATAGATATTTGTGTTTTTAAAAATAGAATGACAAAGAGTCCATTAATGGAGGGCTGCCGGCAAATGTCTAGGTCAGTAGTTATCAAAATCTGCCTCAGAACTCCAACGTAAAGATTTGAGGGAACGATATGGGTATGTAAATTATTTTTAGAATTTTGTTTTTCAAGGTATGACTGTGACAAACTCCAACTTTCAGTATACCTGCATGGTAGACTGAATAACGCACTTCTCACTCTGAGCAGTTGTCTAACATGAGAAATGCCTGACATGTAAGCCCACACAGTGGCATGCATAATTTCGGGGCTGCAAAGAAAACTTCTTTAAATTTGGGCGCAGGAAGGTCTGATAACAAAATAAAAGTTTTTTTGTGATTTTCTTTTGTAAGACTACGCAAAATAAAATGTTGTTCAGTTTACAATACAGACTCAAAGTATGCTACTTGGCTTAAATTGATATTTGATTTTTTTTTTTTTTTTTTTTGCCTGCTAGCTAAGTGCACGCACCCTGAAAATATTTCCACCCCAAACTTTAAAAAACAAAAACTACGCATGTAGAGATTTTGCAGAAACATATCAAGTTCCCCACTAAGAGACAACACTGACAAATACAACTTCATCTGAGAGTTTAATGAGTTGAATTGCATTGTGCTGTAAATAGTCTCTCTCCGTAGGGCACCGCATTGGCCTGCGGACGGTTCCTGGCATGTCTGTGAAGTGTGGTGGTGCCCTGTGGGGATGGGATACACACACACATACACACACCAGCCCCACCAGCATCCCCCCTCGCAACAGCTGCCGTGCTGCAGGAGGCAGCCGTACCCCTCGCTGATCAAATCTTGTCCGTCACATTTCCCCTAATTAACGGGCATCTGCTTCCTCCATTTTCCCTACATGGCTACACACTTTCCCTCTGTAGTTCCAATCATCTGATCGTTATGACCTTTAACCCCTCCGAGCTCGCCCCGCCTCGGAGCACGCCTGCGTTCGCACGCCTGCGTTCGCACGCCTGGCTGCTCACACCAGCCGCCATCCCGTCCCTGCTTACCTGCCTGCCACACGCGTCATCTGGGGGGCAGACAGCACGTTTGCGTCTTTTGCAGTGGCCATTGTTCCTGCCAAACTTCTGGTAGTGTTTCACTCACTTTCAAAAAGAGAAATTCATTCACAAAGCAAAAAACTGCAACTTACACTATGACAATGTGGCTATATTAGGGGTTGGTTTTGTTTTTGCTGAAATGGTCCAAACAATCCCAAAACTTAACTCATCTTAAAATCCAATCTTTTTTATTTCTTTTCAAGAGATTTCTCTCCTTCCCAGCTCTAGAGTAAACGCACACTCATCTCATTTGGGTAAGGAACTTTTTTTCTTTTCCTTACAGTACTGTAATGATTTTTTATTTCACTAAGAGGAATGACATAATTAAAGTGTGGTAAAAGCCCTGGATTAACACCAGTCACTCAGACCCCACAGCCAGGCTCCACTGTGAGAAAATCTTTTTTTGTTGGAGGGTTTATGTGTTATGGTAGGGACAGAGGATGATGATGATGATGATGATGATTAAGTGTATCTGTGCGTGCTTGTGTGTGTGTGTGTGTGTGTGTGTGTCTGTGTGTGTGTTTGCATTCCATCATTCACAACACAGAAGCACCTGAGCAGGCACCAGCTGGCAATGTGAGAGGTGCGCTCTAATTTAAAATGCATCTCATTAGAAGCAACCCATAGCCTGTCACTATACTCTTTCTCTGTATAAAGATATAGTGTGGAATTAATGCTTATCTCAAAAAAAAAATAAAAATGCCCTCAAGAAATGTCTTTTGAAATAAATATGTTACATAGGAAAGATTTACACTTAATAGCTTTATCTTCTTTTATTTTTAAATATGTGTTTGTTTTAACCAATAAGAGGTTCACGTAGATTTTTAGATGTTGAAGTTCGACCTTGAATTGCAGTCCTATTGAGCAGAGATTGAAGGCTTTTGTTTGTTTGTTGCTATTGTTTAAAATCCATTTCCCATTTGCAGGGAGAAATATACTTAAGAGAAGTGTTTATTCATTTGTAGAGATGGCTCCACTGCCAAGGAGAGGAGACTTGATGGAAGCTCAGATTCATTAAAACTTAATTAATATGCATCATTATGTAAATGAGGGTGCAGTTAATGAGTTTTTAAAAGAAGCATTCCTTAATTAGTTCACTTTTAATGGCATCATCATTTATCTTTTTCTTCTTTGAAGCAGAATGATGCACTAGATGCAGGCAGTCCTAAAGTGCTAATCTACGTTTTATCATCTTATTTTTCTGATTTCCATGTGATAGCGACGGCATCTCGAATATTGTCGCTAATGAGGGACGTTTACACGTTTTAATGTCAGTTATTTCAATTCAAGACACTGTATAAATTTTGGAAAAAAGGGGGAGGGTTCCAAACAAACACAGAATGCTCACCACATACGCTGAGAGAGAAAAAAAACGATAATTAAAAATGTATCGACCAGGAGATGTTAAATCCAGACCCTTAGGCTACTCATGAATGCAGTCTCCCCACCCCCTCCCCCTCCATCCCGTTTGTGGGAAAAGAAAAAAAAAATCTCAACAGTTCCATTTCCCAGAGAACAACACTGGCAGGGTGTCAGAAGACTTGACAAAACCTGGAGACTTCTGACAGCGTCACACTTCTGGATAATTGGTCCCCAGCACTTCCTGTAAGAAGCCGGCAAACTTCCTCCTTTACAGAGGTCCCAATAAAACTTTCTTCACAGTGTTGCACCTTAACCAACACCGCATTTTCGTATTCATTGTCATGCATGCCACGCTGCTGTTTAAACCATAACATAAACACAGGAAGTGTTTTTTTGTTGTCAGATATCAGTCAGTATCAAATCCTGAGACATGTGAGAACAGGGTTGTTAGGTGAGACTTAAATGACTCTTTTTCAAAGATAATTCTGTCACAGTATAATAATCTCACAGTGCTGGAAATTTGAAAATGTTTTCTTTCTTAAATAAATGCAAGCAGTTATCTAACATTTTGAAGCTTTTCATGAGGTGTTTTACTAAAAACACATAATGTGAACTTTATGCCCTGGTTCTACTTCCACACACACACACACACACACACCAGCCTCACATCTTCATCCTCTGATGAACATTTTGATCGTTCTGCCTCAGAAGGAATAAGTTGCATTGTTTGTCGGAGGACATCGGCACTGGGCGGGACAAGCCTTTTGCATTAACAATAAATGTATCATGCTTGAGTGTGGCCCTCTCCTGCGAGTTGATAAGTGGATGTCAATAGGAAGCGGCAGCATATTGGCTTGCACGTGAAAGATGAGTGAAATGACACAAGGCAAAATCCAAATGTAGACACCAATTTTATGTCCACATCCACATGAGATGTTCAGATTTTTCACAGTTGCATTTTTATACCTATCTGCATGGAATTCATAATAATTACAATATCATAATATAATAATAGCAATAACATGAACGTCTTATTACAGGAAGTTAGTTACATTTATTCAGTTTGTAGCAATAGCAAATAAAATCTTACTTAACTTACTGTTATAATAATAATAATTATTATAATTATTAATATTAATATTGCAGCTAGTGTTGTTGTTGTTGAAATGCCTTTGTTTTGCTATTATTATCTCTCTGTTTCCCCTTATAGATGAAATGCAGCAGTTTCTCTCATTATTTAGATGTGCATTCCTGTGGAATCAATTCTCATAGACACATATAAATTATTGTTTAACGAGAAGCTGTATCCTATAAATTATTCAAAGCACCTGGGATTACAATACGAGATCAAATGATAGGAAAGAAAGAGCACTCTGCTGGAGGCAGCCCGCACACGAGCCATCACATCCCCAGTTTGATGTTCCACACAATCTGCTTATGCAGGAATAATTGGGGTGTAACAGACACCATGTGTACAGATAACGCCGGCCCCGCTTTTGTACGCCATATTTGGAGAGAGGTAATTGGGCCGCTGGACATGGTCAGCAATGTCACCCCGATTCGTGTACACGTTTGTCCTCTGCGCAGGCAAAGTTAGCGAGCGAGCTCCTGAATAACAAGGAAAAACATAATCAGCTTGTTTATTCTCTCCTGCAGGAATCCTCACAAAGCGAGAAAAAAGAATTAAAGTTGGGGAGGAGCTACTTGTTTACAACTATCACGGTGACATACGGAGGAACAAACTGTAATAATTTTTTTCATGGCCACTTTCCCCGTCCAGGTGAATTTAAACCGCAGGTTTCAGGAGGTGAGAATACGGAAACAGTAGAATTTATTGGTGTGTTATGGTGCCCTGATGTGTTGTAAAAAGGACACTCCAGTAGATAAGGAGAAAGCCACTGTGTGGCGTGTGACTGATGGAGAAATGCAATTTAAATTGAGTCTTCAGTCATAAAATAAAGAATGTGTATGTCACCAAAGTGGGGAGCAGATAGAAAGAGAAAAGAGAAAGATGACAATGATCTGCTCTCACAGGAACCTGGGGCGTTGTAGGCCGGTAGACTGAGGGCATTGTGGGACTGTTAGAAACATGAGGGATGCAGGTGCACTGAGGGATGAATGTGGTTTTGCTGAGTGTGTATGGCTGCGCTGGGATGAGAGGGGGGCACATAATTGTCTCCGCAGATGGGTGAAGTGTAAAGAGGCAGGAGGCGGGTGTGGGGAGGAGGCGGTGAGCAAGTGTGTGCCATGGGTGCATGAACTACTGTACGTGCATCTTGCAGAAACCTCAAGCAAATGAGTTAAGAGCACATCCAGTGTGAAATGGAAAAAGAGTGTCACTGAAATATTAAAACTTCAGCAAGCACAGGAGAAAAAGTTGAAGAGAGCATGAGAAGTGTGTGCATATGTGTCCAAAACAAGCATAAGGCATAAAATATCTGAATTACTCTTTCTACAAAGTGCCGTAAGTTTAACAGGTGCTGCAATACCCACAACAGGACTACTTTTTCTTTCCTCATGAATATGAAACTCACCTCTCCAAAAAAGAAAAGAAAAAAGGCACTGAGGCTCCACAACTCAAGGAGGAAGAGGGATTAAGATGAAGGAAGGACGGGCCGTGGGGAAGGAGAGAGTGAGAGAAACAAAGATGGAGGGAGCGAGAGAGTGGGAGGGAATCAGGAAGATGGAGATCATAGTGAGGGAAAGAAGGAGACGCAAAGATCATAAGAGATGGATATGCATTTGCACACGAGAGAGGGAGGAAAAGAGGGGGAGAGGGAGCAGGAGACTGTAGGGGACTGTCCCCATTCCTGCACCCCAGGATGAGCGCTCCTCTCCTCGACCGCACCACTTCCAAACAGTCACGCAGACGGGCCTCAGCCCCCATGACAGAGCTGCTGAGACTGGCGGTGCCTAGCTGAAGGCTGGATCCCCACTGAATACACTGACGGGAGAGCGAGAAGTTTGGGCTCTCAGTAGGCATGTTCCTCCCTTCTCTTATTCATTTCAATTACAAGGGGCTTGTATTCCTGCAGGGCAAGGCCGTGTCGTGTGATCCACTGTAATGCAGCGAGGGCGACACGGAGAAGACACGCCGAAGCACCATTATCTGCATATTATATGGAGCTGGTTACATTAGTGGCTACAGCATGAGGGGACACTGACAGGAAGTCTCTGCTGAGTGGTGACGGACAGAAGTTGAAGTGGTGAAGTAAACACACATAAACAGCAGACTGAAAAAAACATGCATTTGTTTCTTGAACACATTGAGAAAAGGAATCCTTCATTTATGCTGCGCTGAAATTGTACAGTGCAAAAGTACTGCCCGGCATGAGTGCTTGAAATATTTGAAACCGTATTAAAATACATGCAAGATCCCAAAAACATTTTGGATTTAATCAAATCATAGTCACAAATGCTTGGGATGTACATGCTTTGTAAAACTCCGCCCTTTGTATGAACTCTGTGCTGCGTCTTGAAAACACACACACGCACACACACACACACACTGCCATCTGAGCTGAGCATTGTTGCATTTCTATTGTTCAAGTGCAAAAAATAAATAGGGAATCTATGTCTTTATGACTCCTATATTATATTGCAGCGTACTGATTAATCTCCAGATGCCGTGGAGAAAAAAAATATATATATTTAGAGATTCTTCTACCTGAAGTGTTTTACTTCCTGTAATCTTTTGTTCAATTTGAGCCGAATATGGGTGTTTTGTAGTGCGACTTCCTTTTCAGTAAGAGCTCCCTTTGTGCAGGCAGAGAATGTGTTTTATTTGTATTTATGCATATGAATAGCATACGCTGAATGCCAATGATTAGATGGCTTAAGTTCCCCTTCAGAGTTCATATCCTCCATAAAACTGTCCAATTATCTGTTCATGAGCTCAGGGAGGATATGTATGCATGTGACTGAAAGCATGCCCAACACTGCCACCTAGCCCTCTACAGCAGGGGGGAACCATTTTTAATATCACACCCATTTCATTTTTATGTTCCATGAGCAAATTAGTGTGAAGTCAGCATTATGTTTTGTCTTAATTCAGAGTTTTGCCTGATTTTCACATCTTACACCTGGAAGTTGTTTTGGAAAACATCACATTTTGGGGTTTTTAATGATCGAGCTGGTGCTAATAATTTCCTTTCCATACAAAACAGGAAACCACAACACTTCATTGTGAAAATTCTAGTGAAATTCCAACAATAATAATATGCATACCTTGTCAGTGGTGCAATATAATACCTCACTGTGAGTGAGTGAGTAATTTTTCGCTGTGTGAGTCTGAGTCTGAGCAGGGGAGTTATTCTCTGCCTGATAACTGCCAAAATAACAGCAGATAATTAGGCCCTTTAGAGCGCTGGGTGTCTCTTAACAAAGGCACCTGCGTTTCCTGTGGTGTTTGCCGTGCACCCCGAGTGATTGTCATTTTTAATCTAGCACTCCCGCTGAGACTTCTTCGGCAGCAGCCTAGTCTGCAGGGTGCCAAGGGTACCTGCATGGGAAGTTTGCGGGTGTACGTGTGCATGTGCACGCTTGTGTGCAAGTGTATCCGGTTAGCCGGGCATGTGTCAGTGCATGCACATGAAAGCAGACATGTGTATAAGAAAAAAAAAAACAAAAAAACCACCCTGGTGTAAGCTTCCTTTATACCTGTGTGTTTGCGTGTGTGTAAAGGTGTTCATGTATGTGCAATGTAACACTATTGGGTGTTTAAATCTGGCATTCTCCTCATAACTATGCTGTAATTGCCCGCAAGTTAAAATGGTTGACATTCAAATTGACACCGCACCAGAGGCTATCAGTCAGCCTCCGCAAAGGACATGAACTTCCCCAACATTCAGGTTTGTGTATTCATAAATGTGGCTTATGCTCCGGATTGGCAACTTCAACAGCAAATGTTTGCAAATGTACAGGAATGACTTTCAGTTCATCTGAATGAAATCATTTGTTCCGAACATCCTCCCTCATCTGACGGCTCTGACAAGACACCCTCCTCCTCCTCCACCTCCTCCTCCCTCCTTGTTCGCTCCCTCTCTCTCGCTCTCCTCCCAATAAAGAAACAAACAGAGAGCCAAATAAACCCGTTGCAATTCCTCTCCAGTGCAGCCATCCATATCCTGGACTGTGCCAGGTTGGGGAAATCATTGGAATTGTTTACCCCCAATACACCCACCCACCCACCCACCACTACCACCGCCACCCTCACTCCACCCCCAGTACCACCGCCACACTCACAAACCTCCTCTCCTCCCCCCCCCACCCCACCCCCAACCTACGGCCCCCCCACCCCTCCTCCTCCTCCTCCTCCTCCTTCTTCTTCTCCTCTACAAAATGAGATGCCCGTGTCTGATCGCCTGAGCCAATTTGCAGACCCATGTGGCACCCTTCCCTTCAGACCTGGGCATTGTGCCTCTCGCTCCTTGGCAAAGAGGCGAGGAATTATTTTTATCCCCCAAACACGCGGATATGCACCGATGATTTCAAATGCCTGCCTCGCACATTGTCAGGGATGATTTTGGCCAGGTGCCAAACCTATTATATTGATCTCTCTTTCTCTGTATTTCAATAGCCACAGACAATGCAGATTTACTGCAGAACATATTAGGGAAATAAAAATCAGTCTCAGGCACTAAACTCACTGAAACTGATGGTATGCATATGAGTGTTTGTGTGTGTATCTGTGCATGATTGTGCTAAAGGCTTTTTGTCCCCACATTTTGTTAACAATCCTCTCAGGTTTGGGTCTATCTCCATGGTAGCTGAACATGCAGTGTTTTCATTAGTTAACCTAATATGCAGCTCCTTCTAACCCAATGTCTAATTACATTCTGACGTATTCTCATCATGTCATTGAGTAACACATTCAAGCCATTATTTTTTTCTACCTCAGCTTATTGCTTTGGCATCTAGATCTTTTCCCTTGGAGTGTGTTGCTGGCATGTCGGCTCTGGCTTTGGTTGGAAACGATGAAACCTCCGATGTTTGCCGAGGCACACACGGGAATATTCAAATGTTGAAACTGGCAGGGAACGGGCTGTCAGCTAATGAGCGACTCTATGAGAAAATGATTTGGTTGTTTCCTGAGAGGGAAATCACAGAGAATGGCTAAATGGGAGCTCTCCGAAGAGACTCTGCAGTGGCTCGGTGTACGCCGACGAGACCGCGTTGGGAGGCCGGCGGATTGGATGAGCACTGTCTGTCTGCCTCGGTGCCAATGTCATTAGTGCTGAGGACTGAGAGCGACCACCATGTCCCTTTTGATTGCCATTAAACCTTGAAGCCAAACAAAGAACCAAACAAAAGCTTCTGAATAGACTTGGAGTGGAGGTCATGCCAGACACAGAGAGACTTCAATAGCAGAGCCTTTGGTGTCTTTAGACCAGCAATTTTCAGCCTGTTTGGCACTGTGGAACACTTTAACAAGACAAAACATACTGTATCAATCAGGCACAGTAAATGGATTGATCACACACAGTTGAACTGTACATATGAAAGCCTTCGGGCTGACCCCATAAAGAAAGAATATCAAATGCAAACAAAGCTCTTTTATGCGTGGAACCAATGTGCGATCACGACTTTATTTTATTCCTACAGTGGTACTGTTTGATTTGATACTGCTTTAACCTTTGTGCTAAATCTCCATTAACATGTTAAAGGTACCCTGCGTAGGTTGTGAACACTAGTGGCGCTGTAGAGCAATGTTGTGATGGGCAGGTCCCCAAACCATCACACACACAGAGACACCGTGAGCACAGGGGTGATGCTACGCATTCTGCCAACTGCAGAGGGCAGTAATACATGTATAAGGTTGGTGGTTCTTTTGCTACAAGTCTTTAAAAACTTAAGACAGGGAATGCATTGAACATGTCTGTAAGTATACACACAGAATGTGTTTTGTTGAGAAAAGTTGAATGTGAACAAAATGCTTCAAAGTACCTTTAAACACCCTGAAAACCTATTTTCTCAATCAGCTTCCTGCTATGAGCAATGGGGTCCTACATGAACACATTATCATGTCATGTCACTTGAGAAATGTTTGACTAATAAACTTTTAATTAATTTTAACTAAGAATGTTTTTTGTTGTTTTTATTTTTCAGCCCCATATCAGTAACACAATCTGAATCAGGTGCCAGCGACTCCGTACGTATCCCAATGACCTGACTGACACACTGGCCATGCTTGGTCAGCTGTGACGTTAAACAAACGTCTACATTATTGCCATTGGTTTCACTTTATTTGCTGTGTAAATTTACTGCTGCTGTGAAATAAAGTGCAAAATCTCAATGAGCTCTGAGCTGAAAGCTTCAGCGAACTCTAATAGAGTGATAAAGTCATTGCAGAGATGAAAGCAGAGCATCTCGTGGTCATGTTACGTTTACTTCACACTGAAATACTGAAATATTTTAGATAATCAATCAAAATCTATGTAGATTTCTTTTCTTGCCACTGCGCTTGCTTCCTTCCTTATTGACTTTTCAGAAGGCAAATTCTCTCTTTTAATATACTCGGTGGTACTAGATGTTGGACTGCATTACAATGGGAGGTGTTTCTGATATTCTGACCCCCTCATGTATGGAAAGTGAGAAGGACAAACCACAGAAACACCTCTCAATATAATATAGTCCAGTACAACACCTCGTTTAACTATGACCTCAATAATAAACATATGACTGAATTTACACATTTCCAACAATGCCAACAATTACTGAACACTATAAATTTAGCAACGGTAGATGTTATGGCATGGTTGTTGTATTAGACTGCATTAGATTATACAAGTGTACCTAATAAAGTTGCCACTGAGTGTACGTATCAAACACGTATTTTTTTAAATGGACTGAGGTCATTGGACTATTTAGCTGCCAATTTGTGCAAGGGTTAGGGTTATCCCAGCGTAGATATTGCATTTTTTTTGGCTCATGCAACAAGGCTTTGTGCGCCCTTTCTTTATGACCCTAGCTGCAGTTAGATCAGAGGGATCATCTTCATCTCGTTGCATCAATGTTTTGAATGTAAATCATTCGTGGCCCGGAATAAAGAAACGGTTAATGAGGGTTTTCAGTGACCTCAGAGCTTCATGGACAATAGTAACACCTCATTGTTTGGCCTTGAGTTTTCACGCGCTTGTTTAGACAGACATCCTGTGGTAATTGAGGTCAATATGTCTTTGCAACGACAGACATCACACAATGCATTGATTTCGTGTTGACATTTCTTTCACTCATAAGAAATGACCAGGTGTAATAATAGAGTGGGAAAGTAATCTGCAGGAGGTTGTTTTTGCTTTTGCTGTGGCACTGCCCAGGATTTCCCATTCTGATTAGACTTACTGATTCTATAAAGTGGCTAAAGGTAAAATGTAAAAGGTGGCACAGACATAACATCTAACCAAAGCAAAAACCTTTCTGAGATGGAAGAAGACACAGGTGTATTGCTATATTATCTTTCATTCTAAATGCCTTAAAGTAAGAGGGCTCATTGTAGTGCCAAACTCTTCATATTGAGTTTTAGAACATTTATAACATTTAGAGATGTTTATATATTGGAAGGCACCAAGCATGTAGTCCATTACTGCACGATGCATTGCTTTTTGTATAATATTTGTGTTTGTGAGTGATTCCTTGCATGTGTTCTTGTGCAGGATTTCTTTGCGGATCCCATAAGACTCCTCTGGCTGGCGTCCCATCAGAAGTTGTCTCTTGAATGAGAGACGGCTCGATGGTGCTCAGATGGAGAGAGTATTGTCAGAGGAGCTGCATGTGACTAATCAGGACCGGGCTTGGCTCCCTGCCTCCCAAACCATATTCTGCTGATTCAAAAGGCCACTGAGACTCCATGGTAATGGAAAATCATGATGGGGCCATCAGAGAAAGTCAAGAAATATTATGGCTGATATTGCTTTGGTTGATGTCCAACACAATATGCGGTAATATATCAGCAGAGCTGTTGAAAGCCATTATGGGATTCATTATATGATGTAGATAAACAATTGATTGATCCACCCTGATGTCAATAATGAGCAACAAACCAAGTTACAGATCAAACATGTGGTTACTCATATCTGTCTTGCTGTTGTTTGTGCCTTCTGCCATATGCTACCCATTTCCCTGTCTCTATTTTTTTTCTCACTCCCTTTTTATCTCTTCCTTTTCTCTCTCTGGTCACTCTCTGCTTTGCTCCGTGCCTCCACACACATAAAATGGAGGGCAGCGGTAAGGTTCCAATCCAGAACTCATTTGTGGTGCTGCCGGCCCCCTACCCACTCAGCAGTTGCCGAGGGGACCCAGGGGAGCCCTATCACAGCTCTATATGCAAATGTCCTTGCACCTGGACAACAGCGTGGGCATGCTGGGACTGGGAGCTTATTTATGCAAATCTCAGGGAGACAGTCACAGCACACCACAGAGCCGGCCACAGACACTGGTGGCCATATCTCCCCGCCAGCACAACAACTAGTTGGGGGGAAAAAACACTGAAAACATGAAAGATGTGGCCCAAGTTGTAAAAGAGGGCGGGCAGAGTGACAGAGTCAAGGGGATTGGTGTAGAGCTTGTGGTAAATAAAATGTATGTAGGGATTTGGTGGGCTTGTTTCCCCCTGTATTCCAAGGACATTCAGTATTAGAAGTCTTCATTGACTGTCTAAGGTGGGACTATACAGGTATGTGCAATGTAACAATTAATGAGCGAGACAATTAATGATGAAAAGCTTGATCATATTGTGTATTAAATGTTCTGCATAATGCACACAGACACATAAGAGGCCGCATGCGCATGGAAACACACAGCTCAACGGTGTTTGTTAACCATTGCAACACCACTGACAAGAGGCAATGACGCTGAATGTGTTACAGCGCTCCACGACGAAAGGAGAGAAAAAACAATCTTTGTGTCTCAGCTGGCCCTGCCTCCCGACAGGGCCGCAACACTGTGTGAGACATCACACACGAAAACGCTCCCTCTCCGCGTACTACGGGCGACATTCATGTGCAAATGTATGCAAGGAAATCTCAGAAAAGCCAAAATTACTGAGCCAAATGAGGTAGCTGCACTCAAACTGTTGGGATTATGAATAATTACCGCACGTTTCATGGAACTTTCCTCAATTTCCTATGAAGCAATGACTTCAGTTTTTTAATTGAGGAATATCCAAATGTGGTTTGAAGTTATTGTTTTCTAGTGGATGGAGGTAGGAGCTACCTATGCCCATTTTCATAATGTTGAATCAGGGGACATGGAAGGAGTCCATAGTAGCATCCATTTTCCTTAGATTTCCCCAACCTTCATGTACGATCTGTTATCTCTTTGTAATTCCTGCCAGTTCTCCAGAACACCCTTGTTAATTACATTCAACATACTGTCTGCCAATGGAGAGGCTTGTGAATTTTGTTTGATTGTTACTGAACTAATTTTTCCCTGAAAATCTCTGCTGCTAAGGAACAGCGTTGGGCAGTAACACATTAGTCGGTAACTTGTTACAGAAATTACAGATTACTTTTTTTTAAGTAGCAAGTTGCTCACGGAATTACAATTCACTTACTAAGGCAGGATAAATGCGTTCCCCTGTAACAACAAATGCACTTCCTGGTAACTCCAAAGTCACCCTATGTAACTTAACTCGGCGTCTTCTTAGCTAGCTTGCTATCTTTAGCCACTGGTAAGCCTACATTCAGAAATTGTCTGTTGTTGAGTTGGAGGGTGTGTGAATTTTGCAGCTAAACTCACAGAGGCTAAGCTAGCTGTTAATGGCCAGTAAATACCTATAAACTGTGTCGGTGGACAGCTTGTTAAACCAGACTGTCTCATTTCCTATTTCTACATGTGTTTAATACTGAGCATGTGACCTGTGGGTGTGGAGGCTTTGGAATTTTTAAAAGGCACCTTTGATTGTGCAGTGTTGTCCATTACCTCATTGCTTGTACTTGTTGAGTAATTAGTATCATAATTACTATTTCAATAAGTAACATGCAATGATATTATATGTAATGATATATTTCAAGCAACACCAACAAACAATTGGCCTCTACAATCTGCCAGTTCAAGGAAAGGCCTCCTGAAACTTTGGGCGATGCCCCTTTAATCTCAGGACTTGAAAGGGCAGACCAGGTAAGAGCAAGGTGTTTTCATGGTAATTAGCCCAGCGGACGTGCTGTGCCTTAAACAGCAGTGGTCATGGAGGTGCATCATTCTCAGGGTGAAGAATGATGCACCTGCCTCGGGGCTGACTGGCAGCTTTGATGCTCTGATCACCAGGATGCTGCCTCTCACCTTCTGGTTCAAAACCAGGCGAGTAGAAAAGACAGACGAGAGACGGTGGTTGAGAATGATGGCGTACGCCTCTTTGTGGTTTGATTGAGAGCAGCAACAAACTCGGATATGACGTAAGGTGCTTTAAAAAATGTAGATGAGTCCATCGTGAAAAGCACATGAAAGGACTCTTTGGTGATGTGGACCAAGAAGAAAAATGTCAGAGAAGAAAATGACTTAAAGAGAGCGGCAGGAAAGGGAGGGGCTGGGGATGAAGGAGGGCTAGGACGGCTGTTGTTATTGTGTTTGATGTAGTGCTTGACAAGAGAGAGAGTTTAGAAATCCTTGTGTAGTACGAGGCAGAGAGGGTTCATTTAAATGCATGCTCACTCAGGGCCCATACGGAGTGGGTATCTGTTGAGAATTCATCATGGCCTTACTGATAAAGCCTCAGCCTCTTAACGAGGGGAAAGGAGAGACAGATTGAGGTGAGATTGCCTCGTGGATGGACACTTGTTATGTAGAAATACATAACACTGACGGATATTATCATGGCACTTTCGGACTGGTTAGTTATCCCTCCATCCTCCATCCATCCATCCATCCATTCCACCATTTCCTCAGGTTGGATATGAAGTGCACTTTGGGGACCATCAGCTGCAGACTGCATCAGTGATTAGCTTCACAACAATTAGGAGGAAGGTTTTCAGAGAGAATGCACTCTTTTCTTTACAAAGCATCCAGGTAGTGATGTGTTAATTGCAAAGGATCTGTTGAAACGCTCAGACATTCAGACAGACCAATCATTTAAGATTAGCAGCTGCTTAAACCTGTGCTACATGTAGCATTTTAATATATGCTTCCCACTTTAAGTCTACATTAGTTGATTTTTTTGGCCATTTGGGGGCAGTGCAACAAGCTGTAAACAAGCCATTAACATATTGTTCCCTTATAAAGATGATATGGGTTAAAGGTGGGAAAAGGTGCTAACAAGGAGTAGAATAAAGTTTGGAGTTGTGTTGGTCCAATATTCACTGCTTTTAGCTCTGTTTTTGTCTCCACAAACTCCAGAGGGAAATATCTGCCTCTTTAGCTGCTAAATGCACCACAGCGCAAAGATGTGCTAATCGTTAACTTTGTCTGTCTGTTGTTTGGAGCTGGACATTGAGAATGAACTCAAAACATTGAGCTGAGATCCCAAGAGAGAGGAGGGAAGCTGCAGAGTCAGATAAATAGTTCTCCGTGGGTTTGTCAATGTGACTCCTTTCACATTACATATAGTAATTTTGTCCATTGTTATTATAGATAGTATATTAAATAGAGTAGCTTCTAACTAATCAGAAAATCAACAAGACTGGCAACATCAACTGGCCTTGACAATATGTTTTGCGTCTGCTTTATTACTTCACTGCATAACAGGAGATTGCTGTATGGCACAACAACAGATGGTTTCCAGCTCACCTGATGCTTCGCATATAGAGCTTCTACCAAGATCAGATGCAGATGGTGGACCAAATGAACAATGACAAAAAAATACAACGCTGTCCCAATATAGTGTTATTGCTGACAGTTTTATTTTAAAAGGGTTACATGTAGATTTATTTAAAGGCTTTCTAAAGAAAAATTCTGGACTCAGATAGATTTTTATACATTAACATGCATACACAGACACAGAGTTATCGGGTCTCACAGATGTAAATTTAACTCGGGGAACATTCATGTGGACCAACATCATTTAATGACACATCATTCAGCTTTGAGGAATAATTACCACAGACCTGCAACCGCAGACAGGAGAACAATGGCCTTAGGTGGTAAGTGCAGAGTGTGTGTGTGCGCATTACAGTTTTTCATTTCAAAAGGGCAGTACAGTAGTTAAACAATGACTTGAAATTCCAGTTTGACCTCAACTAAGTTATTTTCTGATAACATTTTAACATGTGTCATGCTATGAAATGTAGAAAAGTAATTTTATTATTAAAAGTTAGGTTATTGTATCAGCACTTGACTTGATTTATGCACCTGAATTACATTGGTGTTGGTTGTTACCACACCCATTCATTTTCTATTGTGGTTATTGTCTTTGTTTCAGTTTAGGCTTTATGATGAGTACTAGGCCCTATATGTGGATTTTATGGTGTATTTATTATTTGTGCACATAATTCATAACGCATGTAATATTTGGCTCTGATAGGCACAGTTTGTAAGTAAAACTCATTGCAAGCGTGAACTAGGTATAAAAGTGCCAGTGACACAGTGGTTATGTTGTGCAGGTGCAGGTTGCCTTTAAGCTGAATCAGCAAGCGCACTGTGTATCTTCTTGTTTGCTTGTTCTGGCAATTAGCTTTTGAACCTCCATCATGTCCTTGGACAGAACTGTCCTAGCTACATGCATCTGCCCCTCTGCAGAAGACTCCTGCTGCTCATGACAGTGAAATTTTGCTATTATCCAGAACAATTGTCTCCCTTTCCGTTACTCTATCCCTATCTGCACGCACTCTAAAATAAGTCGAAACTAATCCAAACACAACCTTCCATCTGCTTCCACTCCAATCTCCTGGAAAGTTACTGATTTCTGTGTGTTTTTTCCATCTCTAATGTGATAGACGGACAAACTTTTTTGGAATGCAGGGGGATTTGGGGGGCTGGCATGGCGGCGGTGGTGGTGGTGAAGTAGGCAGCAATTAGCGTGGCGCTAATGAACTCTCTCTCATTATCAGTGAATCAACAGGCCTGTGCTAATTACGGTTAGCAGGACAGACTCCTCTCTCCCACTGCGACGGGCTTCAAGGTCCCTCCGGAGCTGCAACACACCGGATGGTCTGCCAGCAGCCACAGGTGCAAAGCACTCACTGCCAATGTTAAAAACAGAACGTAACACATGCACACACACACACACAAACATGGGGTCTGACAAACACGCAAATCCAGAGCCCAATACTGTCTCTGTCATGTCGTGGTCATCTAATGCAGATGGCCTTTTTTTTTTTTTTTTACATATTTGTTAGACATTAAAATGCTTTTAGCCATTTTTCACAACATGGTAAGCACATGAGAGAGGTGGGATTCAGACACTTTGGCTGTTAGAGAAACTCACCTGGACATTGTTAACTGTATGTATGGGTTCTTTTTAGCATTCGTAGCCATTCAATGGATCATTTGAGTTCATCACAAATTGTCTTATTTGCGTAGCTTTGGCCATCATTTCCAATGGTAATATTAACATTCTTATTAACCACGTGTATTGCTGAGATCTGAGAACATGCCAGCATCACTAAAAAGAAGCCAGATGGAGCAAGGAGCAAAAAGATCACAGAGGTTTTAAAGCTGCATTATTCAGTATTTTTCATCAGTGGCTTAAATGACTATGTGTGAAATCCACAGAGAATTACCACCCAACTCTGCAGGTTGTCTCAGTTCTACGGAGCATTTTAGCGTCTTTCGGTTCACTGTTTTGATGTAAT
Source organism: Gadopsis marmoratus (assembly GCA_036023855.1). Lineage (NCBI taxonomy): Eukaryota > Metazoa > Chordata > Actinopteri > Centrarchiformes > Percichthyidae > Gadopsis > Gadopsis marmoratus. The sequence continues at coordinate 43,913 of JAVQJF010049770.1, forward strand.
GGCCCACAATAACAACAACATCCACAACCGAGCTGGAGGGGGATTGGAAATGTGACTTATGTTTGTCAGACGGCCAGAAACATGACTTCAAATGATAGCTGGCTGGATAGGGCCATTATTTGCTAACACTTTTGTCTATCTATAAGGTGATACTTTGTCAGTGTATTCAGCCCCCAAGCAACCAAACAAATCTGTTAATGCTGCTTTAAATCAACTTCAGTTTAGTCCAAAAGTGAACGGTAGAATGTTCCCAGAACTCAGAAATTACTTATTAGTACAAGGTAATTGCAACTGCTAGAAATTATGTCAATGATAAGACCAAGGCTGTTTAAAACTGGTCTCATCTTTTAGGATGTACAGGTCCTCCTCTGAGCTGTGTACGTCTTAACTGCCACATTATGACAAAATACAGCAACCTCCCAACATTCCCTTCCTCTGCAAACAAGTGTTTTACAGTAGAAACAGCAAGATCCATTAATCAAATGCCACTTGTAAGCCAGCAGTGGCCCTCGCCTATCAAAGTACTAAATACTTATTTAAAAGCACAAGTTCTAACTGGCTGATAAAGAGACTAAAGGCTTTTCAGTGAGTTACTGAGCCAAGCAAACACCAAAAAGATTCTCTGTGTCAGCCCACAGCATGAGCCATAAGATGGGACCTGGGCATGTAAAATAGACCCCCCCCTCTCTCTCTCTTTTCCATCCATAACTTAAGCAGAGATCAGTGGCTAACACTCTTAATCCCAAGGGGGTGCTTTCTGAGCTGTAATTTAAAAATAGCGTTTTAATAACACACCACTGCTACAGTACATTAATCTCAGAATTAATTATCTACCCCACCCCCAGCCTATTTACTTGAAAGAGGCTCTTTGCTGCATTTCTTGTGTTTTAGTTCTATTTATTCCAAGAGTGAGCGGATAAAGAGATGCATGTGGAGTGTCTTGTGTCGAGTGCAGTAATTATGCAGTTGCTAGTACATTTACCAGTATGTATATGAAAAACAGCGACTACATTAAAGCTGCAGGGTGTCATCGGCATAAATGGTCAGCGAGGTGAGATGTTCTTAAACGGCCGCAATCTTTCTCAGACTGCGCAACGTAAAAAAGAAACAAGTCAATTAAGGGGTGCGTTAAATAAAAATTTGAGCGTAATCTAAAGATATTGCAGCAAACAGCTGGGGTATGGAGAATAGCTTCGTGTTCGTTTACATTTTTATGCAAGAATTTGTTTTTAATCAAACATCACTCCCAGCAACAGGAAAATCAATTCCGAAGAGAAATTAAAGAGCATAATGTGACTGCAAGCCAGGCCTAAAGGCACCACAAATATTCAAAAACAATATTAAACTGCGATAAATAAAATATGAAGCATCTTTGGCAATATAACATTCAAGCGTCAGGGGACGTGGGCACTTAATGCAAGTTAATGAAACACAAGAATCATGTTTAAAGGCACGGCAATCACTGAGCATTTGTCAAAAGGTGGTGATCATGTTGCTGAGCCCTCTGGCAGAAGTTGCGGGCTGACAAGAGATCAAGTTGAACACTGACAGTGATTATCAGTATATGAGCTGGGGATGTTAATAAAAATGCAGTAAAGAAAAAAAAAGCAAAGACAAATCCTTCGTGTTCTCTCCCCCCTCCTCGCTTCCTGTTTCCCTGATTGACTGACTGACTGACCTCTGTTGTCGCAGCTCCACAGCTGACAGCGATCTCCACACATACATCACTTTGTATGTTCTTCAGCTGAATGGCGGTGGTGTGCGTGAACTCTGCATGAGGCAGGTGCATCCGGGTCTGTGTATCACAGATAACCTTTACAAGGAGGTGTAGTTCACGCCTCCCGGCCCCCGCACATTCCCGCTATCACATCAAAGGATCTGGATGTGGTTAAATTCATTCGCTGGAGAGACAGTCGGGGCTTGGCATGCATGATTGATGTCGAGTTTGTAACATTGGGTATCATAAGGTGTAATATATGAGATAGCGTTAAATATAAGATTGCATTTGAGCTTGTTGAGAGAAAGGGGAAACTGTTAGACAGCTCTTGGTGTTTTATGGTTTCCTGCTGGTCTTTTCCCGTTCTGGATATCTGACCATAGCTATAAAAACAAAGACCTGCTATTAATTTGTGTTACGCCATGTGTTAACTCAGCCCTCCTCTGTATCTCTGTCTGCCCTCCTTTTTTGTCTGCCTGTGTGTTTTGTCTTCCGTGCCCTTAAAGAAATCCCTCACATACACATAGAGAATCCCTCTCATGTTTCAATTAAGGTTTGATTGAGTTATGAAATATGCAAGTCTTGTAAACCAAACCACGACAAAATGACATACACTTCTGTTGTTTGTGACATGACTCCACTCAGATTTCTGTGTCTCCTACATGACATCTTATTAATTTTGTTTATATCGAGGCAGGTGGTTGTCAGTAAAAGTCATTTTGTCAATCAATTTTTTTTTCGGACTGACTATTTTTCAAATGAAAAAATAAGTTGCTAATTTTGTCAGTGCTCTTTCTAGACACTGCAGGTTTAATTGCTAATTGTTAACTGGGAATGAATGCATTTGCATATTAATTAGTTAGCCCATTTGCATTTTTAATTTGCTGCCTTCAAAGGGGGTGAGATAAAAGGTCGCACAATTCTGAATAATTTAAATAATTTATGCTCCATTGGTGAAAAGAAGCTGAACAGAAGTGTTCTGCGGATATTAACCCCTGAGAGCTTTTACCGAATAAAGCACTCCAAAAATTGTTTTAACAAATCTAATTAAACGGAAAAAGGTCTGAACACACAACCACCCAGAGCACTAGGAGCTAGAGTGTGTCCTCGGGAACAAAAAACGCTCATGAGAGAGTGATGGAGGGTGCATGGATATGGAGGACGAGACTTCCAGCCCTCCATCCGGATATGAAGGCCTCTCATAGTCTTTTCATCATTCAGATTGATCAAATACCCCTACAGGAATGCTGATGGAGTCAGCGCTTGGTACTGTAATAGTAATTCTCTCTGAAGTTACGCTGCTTTTTGCAACGTGTCGTACTTCATAAGCAATCAAAGAGATGCATGTGCTGCGGTGGATCCTTGAAAGTTAGCCGAGGCTAATTTCAACTCTGTGTCCAAGTTGTCGTTTTAATGAATGGACGCCACTAGCACAAGTAAATTCATTAGATCGTCACAGGGAAGTAACAACAAATAGACAGTATTCGCAGCAATGTGTTCCTCGTTTTAACTTTCTTCTCCTCTTGTAACTACCGAAGTGTCCATTTAAAAAAAAATTTCCATTTTTGGATGCAAGGAGCTGATATTTTCTCTCCCTCTTCTTCAACCAGGTCCCGACTGCATTGTGAGACTGTCTCATCTCCTTTGTCCCAGTGATCTTAATTACAGGCCCTGGGCCCTGTGCACAGAAGCCCATTTAAATCAGAACACATCCAGCTTCCATTATGGGCTTGGCATTTGGTCTTTGTGCCCATGCTCTTAAATTACATGCTGCCAATCCTAGTGGGCACGGGCAAGATGAGGAGCGGAGGATGGGTGAGAGATGAGGTGAAAGGGGGGATGAGAGAAAGGAGAGAGGGGGCTGAGAGTAACAGCGGAGGGGGCCACAGGCTACACTTGTCGACAGAACACCCCCACCACCACCACCCGTCCCTCTCTTCTTCTGCCCTCTTTATCACCAGATAACTTATGTAAAGTAGCAGATGAAACCCATTCCCATTCACGTCGGCCTGATTGTCAGAATAAGCTTGCATTCCTTTGAAAAGTGATTGACCGCCTGAAAGGGTACAAATTAGGGGCCTGTTCGTCTTTTCTTCTCCGGTCGTGGGGTTTATTTGCGGCAGATTCACCCAGGCCCAAAATTAAGTGAACTCAGGCAGGGATGAATGGGAGAGCTCTGATTGAATAATTGATTTCCTTTGTGCGGCCTGTGTTTAAGAGGGATAACTAGACATCCTTTGGAGTGTAATGATTGTAATTACTGCGATGACTGGTCATGTCAAATATGACACAGGAAAGGACTGTTATTAACCTTTATTCTCCACATAGAAAAAAAACTAACCCAATATCCTCTTGTCTTTCCCGTCTGCATATGGGTTTCACCTCTGGTGGAGGCATGGCTGGTGTAGGTTGAATGCATGGATGAACTCATTCCCTGTCTTCTACTACTGGCCCATGAAAGGTAGATGGGTAATTGACTGTGCAGTCGGAGTCACTGGTGTGTCAATGACTCAGACGGCTAGTGAGCCTTGGGGTAAGTCTCAAAGTACAATGCATTATGGCTCCAGAATTTAAGTGTAAAAGATAGGAGTTATAGCCGTGTTCATGATATCTGTCAGATTCCCATATGCCTTGACCTCTCAAGCAGTGCGGCCCGAATTGGGCTTTAATGCACTTGATGCATTTGAGGGCCTCAGTGAAACAGACATTCATCATGTAGTGATCAGACACAGTCTGCTGAAGTTACTGGACATGTGGTCCATATGAATCACAGATGCCACCACTGATCTACTGAGACTTTTCGTGCGCAAACAGTGAGGTCTAAAGCCCCAGCTTTAAAGCTGCATTATGAAGACTTGACTGGCTGCAGCAATTCACAGCTCCAAGCTATCCTGAGCTCTGACCCAAACACTCACTGTATTTGTCCTCTGTACAATTCAATATACTGTATAGAGATGCTGTTTTCAATGCTTTATTTTATCAAGAAAGGATACTTGTTCATTGAATGTGGATTTAATCTATTTTCTGGGGCCATTTGTGGGCAGCGGATCAAACTGGAAACACAAACTTGACATCTTATGACGTGGCAAACGTGTTAGGAAACCTGCAGACACAGAGCAACATTAGCATTCAGTTGGATTCACGTTCCTAGACACCTGACAAATCCATTATTCATTCTCCTTTTAGCTCTGTTTTGTTGTCCACCAACTCCTGAGTTGGTGGACAACCAACTCCTCCACCAACTCCTGAGTTGGTGGACAAATATCTATTTTGTTAGCTGCCAAATGCTCCACCATGTTCACTAGCTAGATGTTAACATTGTACGGCTGTCATTTGCTGCTGAACAACTATGGTGCAGTGGGTTTATCTGCGTCTGTAAACAAGGTTAATGAGAGAGTGAGCCGAAACAGTGAAGGTGTGGGTTTGTCACAACAGTCAACCCCTTTCACATTACACATAGTCATTTTATCCATTGCTGATATGAAACATATTGATTAGTGCAGTCCACTGGAGGAGAAGTTAAAGAAAACCCATTTGAAAATAGAAATTGTGCTATTTTGGTAATATAATCTCAGTTTATAGTCCCTCCGTAAACTGAACAGCAGAGAAACAAGACTACTGTTATAATGTCAGAGGCCACCATGGACGCTGTCACAGTGGCCTCCGTGATTTTACTAGGACATGTAGACATTTTATGATTCACAGCTGTAAGGCATACAGTCAAATAAAACTCATATGGATGTAAAATCTCAAACATTCCACGAGCCCATGGAGTCAGATAAGTCTTTAATTCAGCGTCGGTGGTCTGCCTCTTAGAAGACTCAGTGCTGTGATGTCCTTTTTAGGCAGGCACATGTTGTGTGTGTGTGTGTGTGTGTGTGTGTGTGGATGATGACTGTCCAAAATCACTTGGATCACACAATTCAAAAGTCTCATAAAGGGTTTTCCCTTTAAGTGCAGGGCCAATGAGAAACTTGACAGTAGCTGTTGAAGGTTGAAAAATATTTTCCATAACTGTACCACATTTTAACAGTTGTTCCAGAGACTATAACTGGCAACAGCTACCTCGTCCCAATTATAATTCTAAGTTCCCATCTCCAAATCTCATCTAGCACCATACCCAGTTCCTGTTTGGCCCTTTTCTTCCTCCATTACCGGCGTTAATAGCCTCCACAACCGGGCTATTTGTCCCCTTCACCATGCCATAGCCATCTAACGCCAGGCAAAACTTTCAGAGACATTAGAGTTGCCTGCTCCTAACGTGTCACCGGAAACCCCAGGCCTCATTGCCCTTTAATTGAACCTCTAGAGTCAGCGCTGCCAGCCTTGCCAGCTGTGGAGACAACTGAAAAACTTCATTTGCAACTTCATTTGAAGCCTTTAATTAGGTACCACAAGCACTTGTACAGGGAAAGTGTGACCAATGAGCACCAGACAGATGGCATGAGGGAAATGGTAAAACATTTACCACGTGACCCAAGTGAGGCACGTCATATCGACATCTAGCTCAAATTGTTCATGTTATAATACATAGTTTTGGCTGCTAGTGTAACCAACATGAACTCACGCTGACCTTTCAATGGACAATCAAACAGCCACTACATTTAATTGTACCTTTTTTCATTAAATCAGTCAATACTTGCATTGACAGAGGTGAGATTTAATGAAAGAAAGGCCTCGCCTAAAGAGAGAATCGGAATTTGAATGAAATCACTAAAAAAAGTTGAGTTCCTTCCCCCATGAGCCTATAAATGAAGACACAGCTTTAGTCTGGAGTTGGTTGCGACTGTGCCATCCTGCTATTTGTGTTCCTTAATGACTTTCTAATTCCTCATCAGTGGGTAGCTAGCCTCCACAGCAGGCAGACAGAGAGCAGTGGCAGGGTGCCATCCAGGAACAGGTGCTCTTCCATGTTGTGCTTATGGTGTCCGTAGGCCTCAGTTACGTCCTTTAGGATGATTTGAAATTGGGACCATTCCACTGGGTTCAGTGCTTTGCTCTGAGCTTAACGGTTTTTGCTTACACAGCCCGACTTCGACTCCATATACTGAATCGTTGTGGCTGCTGCTAACTTGGCTGGCTTTGTTTTTTTGCTAACGCTGTTGAGCAGGGAAGAAATAGGACACGTTTATATGCTGCCACTGCAGACACCATTTAATGATGATGTCAAACACTTGATCTTAGCTCCACTTCATCCTAGACTTTTTTGGATTTCATGCTTTCACCATCAAACATTATGTGAAAGCAAGTTTGTGACTGAGCAGGTCATCTTGGCCGCTCCCAGGTGACCACATCACCTCACGCTGGTGGGTGTTTTATGGTGTAAGCTGTGAACGAGTATAACAGGATGTTAAAGGCCTACATATTGCGGTTGTAGTTATAAAGGGTTATGGTTGTGCCAGCATTTCTCTCTACACCGTTGGACGTGACTAGTTACTGCATGTTTACAGTAACAGTACACATTAGATTATTTTTTCCAGTAATTTTCTCTCTTCTCTCCAGAAAGAAAACAAGTGACAGTGATTCACATCAGTTTGATCATGAACAGAACTCCATATAAACTCTTATCAAGTACTTAGGCAACGTTTACATCTGAACATTGGGCCAAACGGTTATGATAGGAGGGGAATATGAAAGACGTTCACTACACAAATTAGTAACTTATCTGTAAAGATATCTGTGAACTGAGCTTTGTTACAGACCACAGTCTGGATCAGGAGGTAGAGCAGGTCAACAGTTCGTTCCCCACCTGTCAACGTGTCCTTGGGCATGACTCGATGGTTGGCCAGCACCCTTCTCGGTATCTCCATTTTAGGCTATTACCATCCTTATTTATATGTTGTGACATTACAACATAGACACTTCTTCCCATCCTGAGAAACATGGAAGTGTGATTTTTAAGTCATATACGAAGTTCTTCCATGCCAGTGACAACCTTTTGCTAAATCCCTTTACATTTTACAAATAGCCTACATTTAACTGTCAAAATCACTAAGCTAATATTTTCATTTTATGCTCTCATTAACTTCTGTTCTGTTACTCTCAAACAGTCCTGTGCGTTTCCAATTGTTCTCCTTCACTCCTCTTCAAGGCTTCACTCAGTCACATTGCTCAATGTTGACAGATCAACATCCAGGTCACCCAATTTTCTCACATCTTCCTAAATACTTTGCAGACCAGGCAAAATGAATCTTTAGGGAGCACCTCTGCTGCCAGGGAGTACAATACAGAAGGTGCTTACTATTTGCACAAGAATTGTCTTTTTATGGTTTTGTCATTGCTTTTCTGCTGTCATGAAGTCTCTTAAGGTTATTAATTGAATATCACATGCAGTATTATGGTGGCATTGAAAGTATCCTGGTGTTGTTGAATGACACAACAACAACTGAATAACATGGCATTACCAAGTAAGGGTATCCCTGTAAATTTGGCAACCCTTATTCAAAGTCTGCAGGATGAATTACCAAGGTTTTTGAAGCTTGATTTAAAAGGGGGATGAAGTTCATCAAGTTTTCTATCAGAGAGGATGACATCCCCTGCTGTCCCTCCTCAAATCAACCCCTGACCAGGTCGAAGTTTGTAAAACAATAACAGAACATTCATAGCGTTTACAGATTTGTTCACACAATACAATACAAGTGCATAAAAAGAAAGCAAAAGAGGAGAAAAATAAACAAAGCAATGGTGTTGGAGTTTAGAACTGTGTCCTCTTCGTCAGGAGCGAAAGTGATAATGTGATCTTCAGACCCTTGATCAGTTACGCCTGCTGTGAGAGATACATGAAGGAGCAGGGTTTTAAAGACTTAAAGTTCATGGAGCAGTAAAAGGTCACCCATGGGATCCAGAAAAATGGTATGTAGAACGTGATCAGTTACCACACTGTCTGTACAGTATAAAACAGTAATGAAGGAATACATTGTGGCATTGAGTACAAAATACCAAATCTCTATTGTTAGTATTGACTGTGGTGTGCCCAGAATTTTATTATAACCACAATAACTAAAGTGCTCATTGTTGAAACTGGCTTTTCTATATTTTCTTCAATAATATTACCATTTCCAAGAATTAAAGTAATTTACAGCACCATCTGATGATCAGCAAAGTCAAATGCAGCCAAAAACAGAATCCTGACAGTTGGGAGCCTTTTCCAAGTGCAGTATACCAAATTCCTTAAAGGAGGAATTGACAAACATCCCAGTAAGTCTGTCCGCCATGACACCTCTCCCCCACCACGCTGGTCAGATCACTCAGAGCAACATAATGGTACACATCTACCGGGACTCCTCTGATCTAACCTGGGAAGGAGACAACACTTTCATATCAACGCCCTGTCATCTCACATTGTGGCATCTTCCCCTTTGAAGGTACAGTAGCATTTTAGCAGTTTCTCAGACGTGAAACTCTAGCTTTTATCATCCTGTTTTTTGCACACGGAGGAGAGGAGTGGGAGATGAAGGAAGCGATTTCTTTTTAACTTGGACCCACCAAAGTGGAAAGAAACAGCGTGTTGACAGGCGCGTGAAAGGAGTACTGCTGGGTCAACTGGGGAACTTCAGAGACCAGTTTAGAAGGCTTCCTAAAGCCCCTCCGAAGAGGAGGAGTAACAGGCAGCACCGCAAGTATCAACGCTCATGTACAAATCACAAGTTAGAATTAAAGGCTAGTTTCTGTGGACGACTGCACATGCTTTTACCATGGATTATTTTCCATTCAGTTTTAGTCACATAATGCAAGGCTTGCCAAAGAATCTTAAGACAGAAGCCGGAGAGATTTGCTTCTTGTCCTGAAGTACCAGCCAGCTGTAAACTACAAGTCCCATTCCACAGCAGGAGGATCACTCCTCCCATTAGCGTTGGCATAGTGCCGACTACAAATGTGAGATCCGTGGTCGTCGGGAGGCCCAGTCGGGATGAGACCCTCTGTCACTCACGGCGACGCATGTCATAAACTCATTGTCTCGCCATCAATCCGGGGACCTAACCACCTCCACAGCAGATGGAGGCCCAGCAGGAAGACAGGGGGCCATGCCCTGAGCCTCGGCCCCACACAGAGTGCACGCGGCAGGAGAAAGAGGGGCAACAACTATAGGGGAGCCCCATACCCTGGACTGGACCTCCTGTGGATACACCTCTGGATGAAGTCCTAATGTTGTTCATGATTAATTAGAAACAAAAGTAAGTACTCTGTTCCTGCTCTGTAAGAACACAGGCTTGCTTTGATGTGAACGTTTAGCCCATTGGGTAACTATTTAAAAGTTTCAAATCACAGATGGCCTCCCTGTTCAGCTTCTCCTTCATGTCAGCAATTATTTTCTATCAGCAAATATATAAAAGGCCTAAAACCACAGTGAGCATAAACATCCCTCCAAAATTTAGGAGTGAAAATAGCAATAAACATGGTCTGCAAGGGATAAAGATGTCTTGCCTCCCCTGAATGGGGACATGTAATGATATTCATAAAGAGACCACCTACTGGGGCACAGGAAAAACTGTTCCTAAGCAACAACGTACACGCTCTGACATGCTACATCACGGGAAATTTTGACCGGATTGGGATGCAAACAACAGAAAACCTTTAACTAGGCCATGTTATGAGTCTGCTCCCTATGGCTGAGTATCTGGGTGTCTCGTCTGGGACAAATCCCCCTCAACTAATGATACATGCTGCAACAACAAAAAAAAAAACACAATAAAGAGAAGAGAAGCAAGCTTGTGCTACGTTGCTAAACCAAATCTCAACCCTTTTCAGTCGTCAGCAGCAGCTCAGTTCAAAATGTTACGTGAATGATTGCAAGTCATAAAATCAATGTTCCAAAATCCACCAAAGGTGAAGATGAAGGGAAGTCTTATTTTCCACCTCCTTTTTTAAAAGATTGTTTAAGACAGTTGTAGAAGTTACAGTACAATGGTTGTCTACTTCAAAGGTCAAGAACTGGCCAACCCATCTGTCTATTTCCTGTTCTGCCTCCAGCACTCAGAAACCATTTCACATTATCAGTTGATGAGAAAACGCTGATGGCTCAGGTGCATTAAAGAAGTCTTGTGCCCATTTAATGTAATTAATTGGTCAGTTCAGTCCATGAATTTGCATCATGGGGTTACTAGAATGTCAGAAATGTTACATTTGGTGAAGTAAATCTGAGGATTTTATTTACATATCTTGTGGAGGACTGTGTGATGGAAAGCCAGGCTTTAGACACTTTAATGCACGAGTTCCATGCTGCCGTCTGCACTGCAGTGTGTGTGTGTGTGTGTGTGTTCAACTTCGATTGAGTGTGATTTTATTTTTTTTCGCGGTACTCAAATCTTAAGTACACTTGCTATTATCCTCTTCTTCCAAAAAGGCCTAAAAACAATTACTGTTCAATAATGAGTGATGTTTGTTTCTGCCATTAATTACAATGAATCAAAGACAGCATGTTACTTAAAAGCATCACTCTGCAAAGAGCTCAAGGAGGTCAGGTGACACAACATTATCTTCTGGGTACAGCACTTTCAGGAATATGATCAAACAACAGCTTGGGGGTGGTATCTTTTTAAAGCACAACATGATAGATCGTCCTCACAAATACATCACAAAATTATTAATCAGCACCTCACTACTATTATCAGCTCTGCAAATCAACACGTTAAGGTGAAAAATGCAAGCACTCACAATCTTTCCATGAAGACTGAACCATTTATAAAAGGATTACTGATGGTAAAGATGCTCCCTTAAGTCTAATCTGCATCAGGTTTTGCTGTCACCAAATGACTAGTCTTTGAACATTGTGTCTGTATCCCCTTGCCACAGGTTGAGGAAGAAGCCAGCAGAAAGGCTTCATTGCCCTCTTGTGGTGAAAAGATATTGATCCAGCTCTACCATGTCTGCCTTGCATTGGGCCTTCCATGCATCTCAACATGAAGACTATGTATGAGGATGACACGGCAAGGTAGGAAAGAGAAGAAGTGTGTGCAGCTAGAGGGAACTAAGAAGAGGTTTCTATCCTTAATTCTATGCTGTACCTGAGCAATTGGATATTGATCGCGAGTTTCATAACAGTTGGAAGCTCGGTGTGGCAGGGAGACAAGTCGGGCAACTCGACACGGCACGACTCTGAGGGTCACGGTAGCAAGGTAAGTCACAGGGTACGAATAGCTATATGAAGTTTAACAGTATATGACAATTTAACAGAACACCTTTGAAGAGAGAGAAACGTTTAGCATACCAGGTCAAGTTTGAACCTCTGCCTCTCTGGCTCAGGAGCGGCGGGTCTCTTGGTGCTGGGGGGGAGCCGGAACTGGGAGACGGGTGCTTACAGAGCGAGGCACCTGTAGAGGAGCAGGCGCTTTTTGTCCCTGGAGCTGGTCCCTCATTGACTTTGAACTTCTTGCAGGAAGTGTCTGTCTCCTCTGGTTGAGGAGACTGAGGTCTCTTTGTGGCCTGGGGAGTCATGGATTGTGAGCTCCATGTCACAGACACGGATTCCTGTACAAGGTATGTGTTTTTTTAAACTTTTTTTGTTGCGTTAGTGCAATTAGAAAATGACTAAGTAAAAAGATACCACTCAATCTTTTCATCTAATTCTTTGCAAGGAATTAAACAAGACTATATCCCAAACAATTCCTTTAAAATGACAGCTAACATTTAGGCCATTTTCACATCAGAAACTATTTAAACGAATATATTTTTGGCATCACAAAATCCAGCCAAGCTTTTCTTGTCATAGCCGGTTCACCTGCGCAGACAGGCAGTGTGTGGCTCTCACTGCGGGCTTGACGGGACTGAAGATCCTTTTTGTTCATTAGGCATCCGCTAGCTAAGGTTTTAATCCTCACATGTGTGGCTGATATGGTCATGCCCTCTTCACAGAACTTACAGTTCTCTGCCAGGCCGTAGACTGCAACAGAAACAAAATAAAAGTGATTCATAATGTCAGACAACATTGCTCCATTTCTGCTGAATTTGAAAAAGAGAAAAAAAAACATACTTTTGTCAGTGAAGGACAGGAGTTCGAATGAATTCTATTTTTAGGTTTAGACTCTTCCATGTTAAAACCAATCAGCCACGTTGTGCTCATTTAATCTCCGAAACAGATAGAGATGCAGGCCAATGAGATGACAGTAACACATCTAGCAGCCAAAACAAGCCGGTTTACTGCAAACTGGGTGTATATATATAGCATAAGAATAGACATGGGTAACCTATTAGAAATTAAAAGTAAAGGTTTAATTCTCAACAGAACTCCCTTCCATAATTATACATAAAATCACATGTCCTTACCCATCACTGGCCATCCTGGATCCAGAGAAGGATCTCAGGTTCACATGGGCCCAGGGGAATGTGCACATTCCTCTCCAGAGATCCAACCAGGAGTCTGATTTTAGACTCTACCAGGCCAACCCTGACGAAGTGAACAAAATTTAATTTCAAAGAGAAAAGCACTACAGTAGCTGGAAATATAAAATTTAAACAGTTTTTCCCCCTCAAAGGCGCAAATGAGGAGCATTCTCACCCAAAGATATTAACTTGTCTACATAAATGTCTACGTTCATTCCAGCTCTACCTAAACTTGGCTTCTCATTTTCTTTGCTCTGTACTCACCATTGAAGATGTTGTTTCTCTGTAACTGACGCCGCTTTCAGCAGAATGTAATGCCTTGAACCATGAGACAGAACAATGGTAACAGACGTCACATCATTGTGCCCTTTTACCGTACCACATTAATCATGTATCCTGTTTTACAAAAAGCTGAAGGAATTTTTGATCAATATTTAAAGCAGCCCCACGCTACAACACAATGAGAAACTGCACTAAAGATGATACTAGTCTCCATTATATTACAAACGCTAAACATAAAAATTTGAACTATTTTAAAAGACTCTGTTGATTGTTTGAACAAGTGGCTGCTGTAATAAATCTGCGTTTGTGTATTTAATGTTAAACCTCAACACGACAATTTTAAAAATCAACATCTGAAGCTGTACACAACTACTCAACATATCGAGCACTCGTTCCTCAAGGTGACAAATACATCATTAGCCACATCAAGGACACTGTCTGTTCTGACTTCCAGTCACTGAATAATGGTGTCATTTGAGAAAACAAAGATAATGAAGAGTTTCAGTCCAAATTAGGCAAAAATTTAAACGGAGTTGAGACAGCAGATTTATTCAGAGGGGACAAAATATTAAATGCAATAGAAACAGAAACTCCAGACTGGTCCAGAAACACCACATTTAAGTCAGTCAGGACATTTTAACAGCTTAAAAACTGATTCAAATCTCCAACAATCAACTTCTTAAATCACTTGAACAAGCATGATCTTCATTAGCTCTTCTGCTAATAACAGCAAATAACAAAACCCAACTGGCATTCACAATCAAAATCAAGTACAGGGCGATAGTGGGCATCAGGTGGCAGCGGTCACTTGGATTAACCTGGAAATGCAGGACACAGATTCTCAGCTCACCTGTGCTTTTTAGTCGATCGGACAATTAACTGACTGACTTGATTCTACACGTGGAGCCTAAAATTCTGACCAAACAATCCTTACCCTGGGATCCCAAACAGGAAGATTAAAGTGGTGGCCCTCTGCTCTCTGCAGGAGAATTGGGATTGGCCATTCCCTGACACAAAACACAAGAGTTTCAGATCAACTGATCCTCATCTGCAACTTTTACAAAGCATTCACATGCAGCTACATTTTTCAGAGTGGAAGATGATAAAAACATCTCAGTGCTGATACAACAACACATACTAATCCCATTTCAATGTTTTTTTATTTTATTTAAGGACACCAGAAATGCCAGGACAACTCACCACATTGAGAAGACCTTAAAGAATTTGGTCACCAGGGTAGACACTGTGGCATTTGGGTACACCTGCAGATTCTGGCTACCAGTATGGCCCATGACACACCACCTAAGAAGCCATCATGTTGGAGTAGATGTTACGGCCTGAAGGAGAGAAAGAGGATGAGAAAATAGATTAAGACTCCAGTGCACAGTGTTACCTAATCTTAACAATGACCTGCTTTAATTTGCTTTAGCCTACTGCCAGTTGAGTTTTTAAAGGAAGTGTTATAATATGTCTATGTAATATAATATATATAATTTGTACGTGTATATATGTTTCTTCTGTTTTATTTCATATTACTAATGCTTCCTACTACCATTACTACAATTTCAGTTTTTGCTCAAAAATGATTTCAAATTGGGGAAAAGGAATATGGGATTGGCGCCAGCCACCCCGCAACCCACCCCCCCCCCCCCCGCGACCTTCGGGATAAGCGGTATAGTGAATGAAGGAAAAGGAATACAAATAGATGGTATAGTTTATTAGATAACACAAATCCATCGGTCTGTCTTACAAAGCAGGATTATAAAGATACATGCCTTTCATACAGGAGACCGACAAGACACCCAGGCGATCTTTGGATGAGTGATCAGTTTAATTTGAATTTTAAGTTCAATATTACCTTATCAGATGACTCTACACAGACACCTGAACACTTTTTAGACACCTTTGTGAGACGGGCACTAGCTAGGCAGCTAAGTACACTTGTGCATTGTATATTTCTGCAAAATAGCAATTGGGCTGCGGTTGCCTGGTAGCAAATGTAGACAAGACAAACAAAATATCCATGGCAACAAGAGACACTGAAACACAGGAGCCATGGTAAAGAAAATTACTGTGTCCGAAATCATTCCCTGTGCACCCTCTTTCACTATTCTCTACATAAGAAACAGTCAATACTTAATTAACTCCATACTGAATACTACATTGAGATAGAAGTTATCTCTATAAAGTCTCTCCACGAATTTATATGTACAGTAAATATACAGTATATACCAGCGGTCCTACTTTTCTTTTACTTTAATACTTCATATTATATACCGTATACCAGCACCCATACTGTTTATTTTACGGTCATAGCTACATGTAATAGTAGCCGCATAGCACATCGACCCGGTCCGCTGAAGGGAAAACAACGTCACCTTCATGACTCAGGAGAGTAGTGATGAAGCAGTGATCCCATTTACACAGTCGAAGTCAATGGCCTGCAGACCACCGTCTTCATAATCTTTTACCATGGTTGCTTTCTTTAAATAATGAGCTTTTGCTTGTTAAATATGGAAAGAAAATAATCTGGATAAATGCATCTTGACAGACTTTCCATCTTTGTTATATAAATGCAACCAAAAAAAGATCTCTATTAACCACCTATCTAACCTTGATTTACATTCATCCATTTTGTTCCATACATTCAAAGTTTCACTTAATTTAGCATCCTTTGTAATATGCACAACTACTATAAGAATTTGACTGTAGTTTTAATGGGACTACGATGTGCTGCCACAAGATGGCCGTCATGTACAGCTAATAAATCACACTTTTTCAAGTTCAGGTCTAAACCAGATGCTTTGGAAAATAGATCTATGACATGAATAGCCTTTGGAACCTGCTTGACATTTTTCAGAAACAAAGTTGTGTCGTCTGTCAGCTGACTTATGACTATTTGATCATCAAAGACACTCAGTTGTTCAATATCTAAATTTTTGATAAGAACTGAAAGCAAAGACTAATCTAGTCTAGAAAATAACATGAGTACAAAAACCACGACTAAGACACATGCAAACAAAACTTTAAAAACACACTGCAGACAGTAGAGCTTTTACTTTTTTCTCTAGCCAGATTACCTGGGCTCAATCCAATCATCCCACCCCAATCAAAATGTTATCACAAGACAAGAAAATTGTTATTCTGAGATAATGAGATATCTCACATAATTAGATGCTATTACACCATTTTCTCTCTGGTAAATACAGAGGTGAACTTTTTAGAGAAAATGACATCATTATGTGGTCTTCCACTGGATCAGATGTGCGGATGTCAAAGCTGCTCTGATCAATATTTTTACATGAACAATGGGTCAAATGACTTCTTGTAATGTGAAAGGGGTCGCTTTGTACTGACAAACATACAGAAGATGATCCCCTGACTGCAGTTCGCCTCAGCTGTACAGAGCTGCAGCTGTTTACTGTGAAAAAGCTCCATAAACCTACTGTATGCTGCCTGTCCAGCTTCATAGAGGAGCGTCCGGCAGATAGAGCCAGATGTTTTTCTCAGGAGATTTTAGAGAGCAAAACAGAACTAAAAGGAGAGTGGATGTTGGACTTGACCTTAAATTAATGCTAATGTTGCACTGTGCCTGTTGGATGAGTAAACAGGCAACAGTTTGCGAAAAAGGTTGTCATACCAACTTAAGAGGCGATCAAGTGTCAGTGTTGTGTTGAGATTGTTTCCACTGCCCCCATGTGGTCATACTGTAGAGTATAGTTTTCTACTGCTCTCATCAATGTATTCATTTCTAGGTTAACATCTCCCCACCATGTATGATTGTATAAGCAAACAAGTAAATGTCTACCAAATGTGCAATTATCCTTTAGTGTAGGTGTCACATCTGCCTCAGTTCATTGTTAAAGGCCAGAGAGGGGGTTATGGTTTACCTGACAGACTAAAGAGGTTGTTTCATACCAACTCTGTGTTAAATATAAATCACAAGTCCAAAGAAGAAGTGTTGTTTTTACAAGTCCGTCAGTATTGTAGGCAGGTGAGCCAACTGCTTTTCTTCTAATTAAGCCGTTATGAGAGCTGGCCCTTATTGATTCATTTCTTTTCTGACCGGCCCATCATGAAACAGGTGGATGATCAGCCCATTGGTTTACTTCTTAATTGACAGTGTCAGTGACACTGGGCTGGCCCAATCACATCGTCTTCTTCTTCTTCTTCTTCTAGTTTTACGGTGGTTGGCATCCAGCTTATTGGCGCATTACAGCCACCTTCCGCTCTCTACATTCCTTCAACCAAAACACACACACCTCGGCATCACCCCAATCACATCTTTTAAAACCCTCCCCCTTATAGTTCAGAACGCATTTAAGCCCCGCCCACACCAGAGGGGATAAACGGTCCATCTCTCTATTGACTGTATGTCATTTCGGTCTGCTAGCAAACAGCAGAAACGTGGCTAAAAGCTGTTGTGCGGTAGGACGCTCTACCAACAGGGTGCAGAACCCAGAGCTAAGCTTTTATAAGCTGCCGAGCCGAAAGACTGAGCTTTTAAGAAGACAAAAGTAGATGCAAAAGTGAGGCATCAGCAGGAAGAAGGGAACACTGTGAGGTCCTGACACTTTGTGTGTGCAGCAGCAAGCATTTAGCCACGGGTCAGTCAAAACATTTTGACAGTAAGAAACTTGTGTAGTGGAATGTGGCTGAATCAGAAAGATATGCAGTATTATGTTTGTGTGCCTTGGCCTAACTGCAGTAACTTAAAATGATTACAAGATTCTTCTTCTTCTTCTCCTAGTTTTACAGTGGCTGGCATCCAGGAGCTTTACCGCCAGACATGTATTTATGATACAGACTCAATAACAATACTGAGTTTTTCCTGAGTACTGAAACATTCCTTTGACAAAGGTAGTGTTTGCAGCTAGCTGCAGGCATTTTGTTAGCGTTTGTGGCGCCGATTGTTTTCCTCTCCGGTGGGCGTGGTTTTTGGCCGCTGGCGTCCAGTGGGCGTGGTCTTTAGAGTATGACGTGATGTGTCTCTTGTCTCTGTAGACTACCTCATTGGCCGCTGGCATGATGCGTCAAAGCTGCCGCCATGTTGGTACGCTCCTAATGCATCTAAGTCTTTGCAGGCAGGAGGTCTTTCCACAAATCAAATCTTCATAACTTATCTGAATTTCCAAACCGATTTTAAAGCGGCTTTGTTTGTTACAAATGCCAGATATGTATTTATGATACAGAATACTCAAATGCGGGGTTTTCATACTAAAATACTTTATCTTATCTTATTATCTATAAGATAAAGTATGTTAGCACTGTAACAGTAATATAGCTATAATATTCAAGATGAATGTACCCTGTGTAATGTATTTTGTTTCTTACTGCATGTAAAATGGCTGCCATGATGATGTAATTT
>JAVQJF010049781.1:0-12813 GCA_036023855.1 Gadopsis marmoratus
ATCCGGCTTAGATCTGGTCATCTTTGCAGGAACAACCCCCCCCCCCCCGTGGCCTGAAGCAGATGATTGATGGACGGAGATGAAAAATGGGTTACAGCTTTGTTTTTGTTGCGTTTTCCACGTTTGTCAGACGACAGTCGTCTGAGAGGAATGGAAGGAGAATAGAATGTCCGTAACATAGTCACACTCCATAGCAACTGCTGTCTGACTGCAGCCAGCTGGTTTCTATGGTCACAGATCAATAGAGATGGTGCATGCATGATGTGTGTGCGTGTGTGTGTGTGTGTGTGTGTGTGTGTGTGTGTGTGTGTGTGTGTGTGTGTGAAAGCATGCACATTACACTGCATCTGTATTTGTGTCTTCTATTATTTCTGTCAGCTGTTTATCCTGCAAGCATGTGCATTATCATGTGTGTGTGTGTGTGTGTGTGAGCCATCTGGGCCTCCCTGGGCTCCTTTTTCACTTCCTTCCCTCGTATCTCACCTTGCACCGCGAGGGAGCGGAACGCCAGGATGCAACGCGTATTTGCCAAATGGGAAATAAGTCAGCTCGGCCTCGCTCTGAAACAACATCATTACCTACGGTGTGACACGCTGCTCAGCTGCCACTGGAACCGCAATGTTGACGTTGAGTGAGATTTTGTGATTTGCTGTAGCTTTCTACGGAAGCCCTGCGAGGCAAGGGAGAAAAGAAATGCTGGTGATCCATTAACCCGAACCCTGAGTCGGATCTAAACTGTTTTCTCATCACATCACATTTATTCCTTTAGTCTCAAAAACTGTTGATGGATTGATTCCTATTGAATTTGGTTCACACCCCAATGGATGAACTGTAAAAAATGTTGGTGATCCTCTGATTAACAAACCCACCAAATTCTATTTTAAAAATAAAGCTAAGCCCTTCATAGAATATGTAAGTGCAGTTATAATGTATTACTGCAAGACTCATCAATGGACTGTCGGCTCTGCATCATCATCATCATCATCAGTATCTAAATACTGAAGTAATTAGCAGCCCTGAGGCCACCTGATGCATTCTGATGATGATATCACAAACTGATTTCCTAACACATTGTGCGTCCCACCTACAATACTTACGACATTTATTCATTCCTGCTCCTGCTATTGTGCTCCCGATGTGAAGGTGACACGCACATGGTTTGGGAATATTTATTACTAAGAATAAGAATAAAATGGTCCTCTGTAATACTGCACATAAATGTAAGTTAATAAAAGCTCCTGGCTAAATTCAGGCATCGCTACTAATCAGTCCCCAGTGGGTTCATAGCATCATTTACTTTAATTCCCAGGTGCCTCAGCTTCCACAGAGGACACTGAGGTCGTGCTGAGTTATGTTTTGTGTGTGAGTGTGTGAACTTGTCTTATCTACTTTAAAATTTGATGAGATTATTCCAGGCATTGAAATGACATTTACACCTTGATGTTGAGAAAAAAGTCAGAATAATTAAAAAATCAGAAGTGGTCAGACTTTGAGGATGTCGTGGTATGTTGTTGTGGGGGAGGGGCTAATGAAAGCGTGTTCTATGGCAATGTGTGCACGTACAGGTGAAGGCTTCTGGACAACCAGCATGATCTTTAAAACTCACTAGAAATGTATTTTATCAAAAGTTGAGATTTTCTCTGGAAACATTTTCTGAAGGCAGAACTTCTACAGTAAACGCGCGTTTAGTTAAAGGTAAATGGACTTCACTTATATAGAGCTTTTCAACCTTAACGGTCCCCAAAGCTCTTTCACAGATCGGTCTCATTCACACACAGATGGCGACGTAGCTGCCACGCAAGGTGCTGGCCTCCATCAGGAGCAACTTAGGGTTCAGTGTCTCGCCCAAGGACACAGGACGAGCCACCAACCCTGCGATTAATGGACAACCCACTCTACCTCCTGAGCCACAGCCGCCCTTATCGATATTCATGTTTTCACAGTCTATGGCTTATGACTCTTTTTAAAGGGGAACGCCACCGATTTTACACATCAGAGTCGATTTCAAGGCATTGGAAAGTTCTACTATCTCCAAACCCAACACCCGACCTCTTAAAATAAGGTCGGGTAGGGTAGTAATCAGATTACCAACCTGCTGCACACGCACACACATATACAAAAATACAGTACTGTGCAAAAGTGTTAGGCAGGTGTGAACAAATGCTGTAAACTAAGAATTCTTTCAACAGTTTAAGTGTTAATAGTTTAGTTTCATCAATTAACAAAATGATAAGTGAGAGAACAAAAGAAAAATCTAAATCAAGTCAGTATCTGGTGTTACTACCCTTTGCCTTCAAACCAGCATCACTTCTTATAGATGCACTTGCACAGAAACGGGCAACGTTGAGGATCGTAGACGCAGCGGTCGGCCAAGGAAAATTAATTCCCTTCGAAATGGGAAGATGTCCAGCAGTGCCATCAGCTCAGGACTGGCAGAAACTAGTGGGACCCAGGTTCAGCCATCTACTGTCCAGAGGAGTCTGGCCAGAAGTGGTCTTCATGGAAGAGTTGCAGCCAAGAAGCCAAACCTCTGACGTGGAAACAAGGCCAAGTGACTCAACGATGCACAAAAACACAGGAACTGGGGAGAAGAAAAATGGCAGCAGGTGCTCTGGACTGATGAGTCAAAATTTGAAATATTTGGTTGTAGCAGAAGGCAGTTTGTTCGCCGAAGGGCTGGAGAGCAGAACAATAACGAGTGTCTGCAGGCAACAGTGAAGCTGGTGGAGGTTCCTCGCAAGTTTGGCGCTGCATTTCTGCAAATGGAGTTGGAGGTTTGGTCTGGATTAATGGTGTCCTCAATGCTGAGAAATACAGGCAGATACTTACCCATCATGCAACACCATCAGGGAGGCGTATGATTGGTCCCAAAGTTATTCTGCAGCAGGACAACGACCCCAAACATACAGCCAAGTTCATTAAAAACTATCTTCAGTGTAAAGAAGAACAAGAAGTCCTGGAAATGATGGTCTGGCCTCCACAGAGCCCTGATCTCAACATCATCCAGTCTATCTGGGATCACGTGAAGAGACAGAAGGATCTGAGGAAGCCTACATCCACAGAAGAGCTGTGGTTCCTTCTCCAAGATGTTTGGAACAACCTACCAGCGGAATTCCGTCAAGAACTGTGTGCAAGTGAACCAAGAAGAAGTGATGCTCTGTTGAAGCCAAATATAAATTAGATTTAGATTTCTTTTCTGTTCATTCACTGCATTTTGTTCATTGATGAAACTAAACTATTAACACTTCCATTTTTGAAAGCATTCTTAGTTTACAGCATTTTTTCACACCTGCCTAAAACCTTTGCACAGTGCTGTATATACAGTATATGTTTCCTGTGTAACCTGGTTTCTCTGATTAATACTTAAAGGGGAACTGCACCAACAGGGTTACTGCATACGTTTTAAAGTAGAATGAAGCCTTTAGAGTCTCAGAGGGAGCCGTGTGATAAATGCCCTCGAGTGATGTCACTTGAGTCAGCGTGGGTCGGGTGCTGAAGCTGACAACAGTCTGATGGTGTGGAGTTAGAAACAGGTGAGCTGACAGGCCTCTGCAGCTGCTGCTCAGCTCTGCTGCAGGCTACGTTAGCCGCTATTAGCATAACACCAAGACACCCAAATCGCCGGCCGAGCTGTCAGTGGGTTGCATTGTGGGTAAAGTAGGCAGTGGGATGCATGGGATAAACAAAGAAGATATCTCTGTTCATCGTACGTCTGATACTCTTAAAGGGGTGCAACAAAAGGTTGATCATCCATCAGTCAGGTATTGTCAGGTAGCCAAGAGGCAGACAAAGGTTTTTTGTCCTTCGACACTAATTTACGCATCATTTCGAGGCACCGCGTTTTCAAACACTGAGGAAATATGAGGTGCGATGGTTCACTCTCAGCTCAGGTACACACAGGAAAGCGTTCACCTAAATCTGCTGTACTTGCTTTCTGCTTAACCACCGAGCTCTGTGTGTGTGTGTGTGTGTGTGTGTGTGTGTGTGTGTGTGTGTGTGTGTGTGTGTGTCTGTGTGTGGTTTCCTTGTGTGTTTCCACTGCACAGCTCCTCAAGTGCTCTCAAGGGTCCAAACCTGAACCCTAACAAAGCATGTCTAAGCAGGGCTTAATCCTACTGCATCACATCTATTGACTTAGAGGGATTAGAAGCTAAAGGTGTTTAAGATAAATCAGCATGTGTGTGTGTGTGTGTGTGTGTGTGGATGGGATGGAAAGGTAAGACCCAAAACCCTGATTGGTTGATGCTATCACACATGAGAGAGGGCGAACTACTGAACCATTCTTACAATCATTTTAATTTGGCATATAAATCACACATTCTAGGTTGAGAAGAGGCATTTCCTGTTGTTTCCTTAATGCACTCGTAATATTTCTGTAAGAAGATCATCCAGCTCCGCTCAGACACCAACTGTCAACACATATCATGACTAGATGTTGACACTATATACCCATAATTACACTCGGCACTATAAACACTAATGTCCATACAGACACACAGTCAGGTCACTGTAAGTCCTATTAAAATCTTCATGCAGTGTTTTAACTGTTTAAATGGTTTAAATTTGTGGTTTTGGAGGGAGTCCTGTGCTGGAACCACTTCTACACCTGCTCAACCAGTACCTCTGTGCAGCCTCTCCGTCGGATGCCTCGTGGTGACGGCTGCTCGCCACCAAGAAGCAACTGCAGCACCGAAATCACAACACGGCGTTTGTGTCGGAAGAGCTGCTATATGCTCGCGTTTGAACCTCGGCTTCCAGTCTGTATGCTAAGCTAACCGCCTCCTGACAGCTTCACGTGTGACTCTCAGTAAGAAAGCAGATAAGCGTATGGGCGGTGGATGGATGGTTAAAAGACAGGAAGAAAAACTTCAACTGCCTCTCCTACACCTGCGTGTCAAAAGATGTATTTCCTCAGTTGCCTGTTATTTCACCAGTCAGCCACTTACTGTCAGGCTTCGTGCACACACACATGCATACGCCGCCTTTGAATGGGTCTTTGCAAGCCACCATACTGTGCTCTCATTTTTTCCGACAGGCTTTCTTTGCAGGCAGACCTGGGGGCGATTTGGATGTGGCA
Organism: Gadopsis marmoratus; assembly: GCA_036023855.1. NCBI lineage: Eukaryota > Metazoa > Chordata > Actinopteri > Centrarchiformes > Percichthyidae > Gadopsis > Gadopsis marmoratus. The sequence goes on from JAVQJF010049781.1 coordinate 5,078, forward strand.
CAGTGCCCCACCCCCCACCCCACACCGTGCCAATGGCCTTGGGTTAGCCTTTAAAACAAGCCACCCAGAAGAAGGCAAACAGCAAGAAAGAGAAGAACAAGGTGCCCCCCATCTGCCTCTATCATCGCTGACAGACTCCTTAGAGCAGGAAGGACTAAGGCAGAGCGGGTGGGAGTGGGGAGTTGACTACAGTAACACTGTGCTTTGTGATAATGTCAATAATTAAACGCAGTCAGAGAACAGAAAGCCAGAGGATGGAAAAGATTGTGGAACAACGGGGAGAGGAGGTCAGACAGAAGGATTACAGGCCTTCTTAAAAAGCTGCATCCTCTCCTAGACATACCGGCAGCGCTCGCTACGAGCGCAGCACTAAGACAGGCTGCAAGGATCATATGTGATGCTCCTTCGCTCGCAGCCAGAGGACGTCAGAGCACAGCTGAGTTAGCAGAGCAACGCGGCGCTCAGCGTTGTGCACCACCGCCCGGGGAGACGGAAAGAGGCACGTGGAGCTCGTGCGCGGGAGAAGCCACGTGCCGTCACGCCGCCTCAGGGGCCTACAGCATTTAGCCTTCTGTTCTCCGTATCCCCTCGCTCTCCGCAAAACTGGGCGATGGCAAACAACGCGTGTCCTACATAAGTCAATGTCCCACCTCCAACCGCCGTGCAGCCCCCGAGTGAGTAGACTTACAGCTCCTCTCGTCGGAGGCCTTGGCCGGGATCTCCTCCACGCAGTCGGCTGGAAACCAGCCCACCTGGCCGTGGGCGCTGCCCTCCCAGAAACCCCCCTCTCCGATGCTCAGAACTGGACCGAGAGGAGGGAGAGCGGAGAGAAGGAAGAGGTAGAGTTGGGAAGGTAGTAAGAAGACAGGGAAAAAAACTGACATTCATTTGTGTCATTGAAATAAAATGGAATAGAAGAATAAGGAAAAGGCCTCGGCTTAGATAAATGTACCAACACTGAGCAGCAGCTAAAGGATGTTACAACATGACGAGCTGTTAGGTGTTTAGTATTTAAAATATTATACGTGTGGCAATATTCATCATGGTGCTGATAAATGGGAGTGTTTTAAACCCATTCCTTAGAGCTTATGATTAAATGTCATCCATTAACTGCGTGAACTGCAGGAGGTCCAGTCTGATGCGTTGATGTGTGTCCACGCAGTCCTGCTCCCCTCCACACAGAATCGGTTTGTGTGGCGATCTGGTCTGATCTGGTCTTTGGTCTGGATTCTAACCCAGAAAGAGATGCTAAAAATGCTAAAAAAGATGCTTTGTTTTAACAGAGATCCTTTTCTTCCTTTTATTATTGTAGTTTTTGCAGATTTTATGGCTAACAAGGAATCATTTCACAGTTTGCGTCATTCCACTTTTGTCCACACCCTCTTTTGTCCCGTTAAGTCCCGTTATTTCATTGTCTCACATGGTCACATTGATTCTGCATCTTCTTGAAGCTGCTGTATGTGATGTTTGCCCTGATGGAAATATTGAAACCATTATGTCTTGTGGATCAGTGTCTTTGGAGAAGAACACAGGCTGCGTTTGTAGCGACTGACCCGCCGGTGGATCAGTGGCGTTTGGGTTAAATATCCTGCACCGTGAGCTCACTGCACTGGCTGATGGTTCATCACAAGCGTTGTGTTATGCTGTGCAGGCGCCGTGCTGTATGTGACAAAGCGCTCAGTGATTAAAAATAATTGAGCTCTATAAAAATAAACGTGGCTCAGTAATTATCTTACAAAATCATCCTGTCGAGCATTAGAAACAACCCGCGGGTGCTAAAGAGAAGGTCATAATATTCTGTTTATGCAGTAGCGGCGGCTTCACGCGGTTCCTGCCGTAAAGCGTTGCGTGTCGATCCACCGCAGCCTCAGACCTGCAGACTGCCTGAAACCGTGCACGCCCTTAATGTCTGCAGATGAGGAGGATCTGTATTTAGACCCCGGAGAGCCTAGGGAGTCATTTTCATCAGATATGGTAATCTGCGCTTTGATTTCTCATTTTCAGACACAATTATGAAAAGAAGGCAGCACTGAATCAGAGCCCTTTATTTGCTTTTCTTTGATTTCAGACGTCATCATTCACCCTCCTCCCAGAGGAGAATTTCTACTTTTCTCTCTGTGTAGTTATGGTCAGCGGTGGTATGCAACAAAGTACATTAACTTAAGTACAGTTTGAGGTACTTTGCTACAATATACTTCTACTCCATGACAACATGCTGACAAATATCGATCTTTGTACTTGTGTTAGATGTACTGCTGACTTACTGATACTATCCGCAGTCTCACCTTTGACCCTGTCGCTCTTGTAGAGGTTGATCTCTCCCTCGGCCTGGGCGGTGTACGGACGAACCACCACAAAATGCCTCCCAGGAACCGCGCTGTACAGCTTCCTTCTGGTGCCTACTGGCTCGCCGTGGCTGCTGGGACTGACAGAAAGGGGAAAGAGAAACACCACCGGTCAGGACGGGAGGTTACAGCGCACTTAGACAATCTCATTTGCGTTAAGTGGGTACAGTAACAGAAATGCATTCAAAATTCCTGCAGGAAACGGCAAATTTGGGGAAGCTTGTGAAGCTGTAGTTTCAAGTGCTGTTAAAAAATGGCGCCTTAATAATTAACAAAAATATTTCCGCAAAGAAAATATGCGTGTGACCTCATCACGTGTTTTTATGAAACTATGAAGCTACTTAAGGAGAAACCGCAGAGGAACATTGAAGGTTGAAAGGTGAACAACATTTCAAAAATACCTGCTCAAAAGGTGGAATAAAACCCTCTGACGGGCTCAGAGTAATATTTAGAGGGACATTATGAGCGTCCCCATGTTAGCATTAACAACAGGCTGCTTGTCATTTTGTCTGCACGCAAACCAATGATGCGGCGGAGGCGTTCAGAGGCGGCAGGCACGTGTCTCGCAGTAGTAAGTGGGGCAGAATATGGGCAGGCTCTGACCCACCAGAGCTGCAGTGGCTTCTGGGTAGGAGACAAGACACCCTAAAGAACCTCAGAGAGAGCAAGCCGGGACTGACAGAAGTAAAATATCTAAACGCCAAATTATGACAGCAACTAATATTCTGCAAGAGGGCCAGTCAGGTCCTCCAGAGGCGTTTGCTGCTGGTTGTTACATATGAACAGACTGATGGAGGCTGCGCTGATGCATCCAAACAACCCTCCCGCATCTATCCACGGAGACCAGACGTGACACAACAGTGGTGCTGGCTGAGGGGCCGGACGTGATAGTGTAGCGCCACTTAGTGGTCAACTCTCATAACAGCACTTACCACAACAGATGGGAGAACAAATGTCACCAAGGACCAGAGAGGTATGTGGCTTTTATTAGAGCCACGTACATGATTTCACAGTGAGCTAATAAGTACAATGATGTTTTTATTTTGTTTAAATCAGCAGTAAGTCACTTATTATTTGGTTTGATTAAAAAGCTGCCGAAATGTTACGGTACAGAAATGTGTTAAATAGACAAATTAAACAGAAATGACTTTTCACACGAAGCCAAGCCACAACTGACATTCGAGATGTATAATATGAGCTGACATGAACAGACAACATGAACTCGACACGATCCGAGTAACGCAGAGCGATAGATTCAGAGAAAAAAGTCCACAGCGCAGAGAGAAACTAGGAGATTAGAGAGAAAGAAGGAAATGGAGTGCAGGAGCGAGGGATTGAGAGAGAGAGAGAGAGAGAGAGTAAGTGGGTCACCTCGTCCTGTAGACTGTGCTGCTCCTCAAACCTTCACGGCCCTTTGGAGAGCTAACCCCATTCAGCACCTAGTGAGGCTGCTCGCACTTTCTCTGAGGGAACGCCGCGGACAAAGAAGCAGCCGCCGTGCAGTCTGAGCAGCAGGAAACACAGCGGTCCACACAGGATTGTAGGGTTCCGGTCAACGTTTGCACTGCCTGAATGCACCACAGTCAGGCCTCATTGCTGCAAAAGTACACAAGCTGCGAGTGTCTATGATGCTTGCTAAGAATTGTCCCCCCACTGCTCTCATGTCTTCAGCTTTTTAATGTTGTCCTCATTTATTCATGTATGAAACGGAAGAGTTTGACATGTCCATTCGGGTTCCTGTTTCAGTGGAGCCTCGTGACTTTATTCCGGCCAGGCCAGCGGCCAAAAACACAGAAGTCCAACTACACAACCAACAGCACGCACATCGCTGGGCTTCCACGGACAGTTCACAAATATACATCCCATTTACGCCTGAGCCTGTATAGAGAGGCGCTGTGGTTAACTGATGAACACAACCGATTACCAGAAATGTAACCACACTATTAAAGCACTACGAAAGTTGATTTTGTATTGTAAGGGTCTCATTGAGGCATCTAATTCCAAGAAGAAGCTAACACTATAACCCCAAACCTATTTATGCAGATGTGGCGTTATATAACCCTCATGCATCTGCCCTACTCCTGACATTGTGCTACACAGACTTTCTGGAGCGAGCTGATCACAGAAACACAAAGTTTTTCTTCTTTTTAGCCGCATCGTAACAACAATATATTACTGTGGCACGCTAACACTTCATTATTGGCATTACACACGGAGACAGATTAACAGAAGAGAGGTCAGCGGACGCAGAGACATCCTGACTTTTAGTCCCTGGCATGAGTCAAGATGATAAAATCATTGGGTCCTACGTTTCCCACGATGCAACCTGATTGCACCTGCCTGGTGAACGCGCACACCTTTGCAGCCGAGCGTGTTTGGAAGCTGCAGCGCAGGACGAGATGACGTCATCTCAGACGCCACACTCGGTGTAAACTGCTCGTCATGGGTGAAATTGGTGGAATGGCCATTTTGACAACAAACACGACCTTCATGCAGTTTTATCTGCAACAAGACAGCATGTCTTATAGCGACACCTTGAGGGCATTTAGCACCAAAAACTCTCGTGCACATTATCACTTCATCGAGCCTGGTCCCTTCTGCGTTAGAACATGTGCTTTTATTGTGAAAATGAAAAGATTAACTGGGAATTCTCACGCCACTGTGCAACGTTTCCTGCAACTCATTCCGCAACTCTTTCCACGCGCAGGAACAAGTCGTCGTGCACTGATCTAAATCTGTACTGGCTGGTGTAACGACGTGGGAGAAACATGTCCCACCGAGCCACTTTGGATTCAGATGAAGCTGAATCCGGCCCACAGGATCAGCAGGTACCGGCTGACATGGAGAAACCGTCAGCCATGTTTTCCCCTCATGCTCCCCCCCCCCTTTTTTTTTTGCAATTACCCAGGTGGCTTTGAGGTGCTAATTAGACAGCGTTGATTAATACCAGCTGTGCATAATTTGTGCTATTATTGGATGATCACCGGAGACAAGGCGTGAGAGGGGAAGAGAGAGAGAACAGCAACATTACTGTTCCGACACGAATACAAGAGTTACATTTTGTTGTTTTTTTACTTTGTGCATTCTTTTGCACCGCCGTGGTCGTGTCCTACACAGAGGAGAGAGGACGGGGGGGGGGAGATGATGACCCCATTCACACCTGGTATTACCACCTGTATCTAACCTGGCTCGGGACAAACACACGTTGCTGCAGGTGTAAGAGCGCGCCGCTTGGTGCTAATAGATCAGAAAGCGATGTGAATAAAATGGTTAACCACAACAGGAAGGAGTTAACGTTAACGCTTCGTTTCCACACGACATATTGTTTGTGTCACATGTTTAATTTCTGTTTTATTCATTTTCATGCTCCATACTCTATGACCGTGTGACCTTGTATTTGTGTTTTCTATTTGATTTTGTCTGCTATTTTATTATTAATAATATTATCATATATGTACATATTTTATTACACTTTCATCATTTGTATTCTCTAACATGTATTGGTCTGAAATTCTTAAACTGTTGCTGTTGTGTGAAGCACGAAAGGGGCCAAACTCACGGAGGAGGATCGTCTCTGGACACGCAAGAGTAGGAATGATGGTGACCAGGTCCCAGTGGTGCTGGAGCGCAACAGCAAAATATTAACAGTACAATATTTGCGCGTCGAAGGTACACCTCTGACCCGGAGGTTCGTCAGCCTCATTTTCTGTGGCTGCGTTTTCAGCAACAGATTTTTCACTGGCAAAAGTCAAATTACTGCCAGTCTTCATTCAGCTACAGATCTGCCTGTCCTGACACTGGACGCATCTCATTTCTCACCACAGCTAGCTGGAAAGCTGTTGCCATGACACCCTGGGGGCTGACTGACAGCTGTCACCGTGTGTGTGTGTGTGTGTGTGTGTGTGGGCCCATACTATGTGCATGTCTGTTGCATTCTAAGAAATGACATGTCAAGTGGGAGCGAAGGGATGCCACAGAGTTGTCATGTGTGTGTGTGTGTGGGCGGAGGTTGGATGTGGGGGGGGGGGGATTACGGGTAGGAGAGAATGGAGGAAGAGCGAGCGAAAGCAGAAGCAAAGAGAGAAAGTGCTGGAATTAGAGGCTTTAAAGGGCATCTGGGTGGGAATGTTTCACACTTATGGGTCACTTCCACTGTAATTTGTTGTGAGCTGCATTTATGATTTAATATGAATGATATTTAAAGGATTTCAATACAAATAACAATACATGCATTTGATCATTAATGCGTTTGCCTCAGGAGCTGAGCACATCGCACCTCTATAAAGGCATTATGTCATTACGCAGTACCTACTGTACACGTGTCCAACCCATAAATGAAGTACGACTTCGCTACACTGAAGACGTGAATCTTGACAAGTGGCTCACAAGTATATCGTTTCCAGGACGGTGTGTGTGTGTGTGTGTGTGTGTGTGTGTGTGGGACTGAGTCCAAATAAACTACAGTGTGTGTTCATGGTGATACACACACTGTACTTAGTGGGTACATTTACATCACATACATCATATAAATGTGACTAAATAACTATTGTGAATAACTAAGTGACAGTTTCCACAGCTTTATTTCTCCTTTTCTATTGGCTAAGAAGGATCCACCTGCCCTCTCGTGCTGGCAACAACACCATGTGGCGTTCAAAGTTCACTTCCAGCGTGTAACGTAAGATTTTACTTTTGCTGGGCGTCATTGGCCCTAAATGTTCTAAAGTGTTTCAATGACAGAAGAAACGTTAAACTGTGTCACACTTATCTGGGTCATTTGTTGTAACTGTTACCAGAGATTTTCCTAAAGTTACTGTCATTATAGCAAAAGTCAAAAGCCCAAAGATGCTGGTACCAGCTAACGTTAGTGGGCCCCAATATCTTTTCTCTCCATCGACAAATCTATTATTACCAAATTATAATTACCAGCAGATGCACACAAGGGCTGCAACTAACAGCTGTATTAATCATCGGCTCATCAGAGCCTGGAGTCTGACTGTCCGTCCAAAACACAAAGATTTTCAATTTTACAAAAACAAAAAAAGGAGAAGAAGGGAGAAGCATCACATCCTCATCAGTCCTCATTTGAGGAGCCGGTAAATGTTCAAAAGTGTTGATTAGTTTTCTGTTCTCATCGATTAATCAGCTAACCTGTTCTGCACCAATACACGAACAAAACGTTGAAAAGGTTGCAGCACGGACATCTGAGAAAAGTGATCTGATGTTAACTTTGCTTCACGTCCGTCAACGCCGTCATCGACACGCCAACAATCTGAAGTGGACGCAAGCGCCTGTGAGGATTTGGTGATGACGCATTTTACACTACCGGTGGTCACATCAGCAGCTGGAGGCTACAGGACCATGTTGGTTTAACTCCATGGAACACCAGCAAAG
>JAVQJF010049783.1:0-21569 GCA_036023855.1 Gadopsis marmoratus
CCCCCCCCCCCCCCCCCCCCCCCGCTGGTTGCCTGGCAACCTCAAGGTGACAAAAGGATCCCAGGCTCACAACCACAACTTATCGTTTTTACAAATGTGTTAATTAGTGAGCTCCAGAGCTGCTGGTGGAGTTTGGACAGAGCGAGGCCTGCTCGTTCCCCCAGCACGAAGCGGATGCGGCTTCATATTTAACACACAGACATGAGAGTGGTATCAATCTTCTCATCTAACTCTCGGCGAAAAAGTGATTAAGCGTATTTCCCAAAATGTCAAACTTTTCCTTTAACCATGACCATAATCTTTGCTTAACCTTACCCAAAGTGCTTTTCTGGAACATTTTCTGAGATACGCTTTGGTTTGTCGCCAGGAGTTACGTGAGACGACTGATAGCACTTCTATATCTGTATGCAAAATATGAAAGTAATCCCAGCAGCCTGTTAGCTTAGCTTAGCTTAGGGGGAACTAAACTAAATCGCCTACGAGCGCCTCTAAACCTGACTAATTGATGTTACATCTGGTTTGTATAATCTGTACAAAAAGAAGGATAAAAATGAGACAATGTGGTTTGTGTGCTCGACTATTTCTTTCGCCCAGCGCAGTCACTCAGTGAAGCCTCTGCCGGTTGTTTGGCAACCACAAGGTGAAAACAAGATCAAACCCTAATGTTTACACTTTGGGTTTTGTTCTGATTAAACCATTCATAGAAGAAAGGGCTTAAAACCAACTCATAATTCCACTCACAATTACAACAAGAAACCTACATTCATCACTTCCTCCATAAATGCCCTGAGATACACGGGAGACCAAAACATGTTTCCTCTCTCTCATTCTGTTTCTATCACCCTCTAACACAGATACACACTCACACATCAGTTACAACGTGCACGCTTCAGCCATTCAGCCACCCTCTCTTTTTTTTCCTCCCTCCGTTAAGGTCATTTTATACGCATGATGAACTTTTCAATGCAGCTCTCAGAAATCACTTCTGTGTGTCTGTTCTGTGTGTCGTGGACGAGAGAAAGAGTTAGAAGGTCAGAAGACAGACTGACGGAGTGACATCCCGTCCTGCGTCTGGGAACAGTTCGCCTTTTGCGTTGTTCCATCTCGTTTGCCAGGGTTTGATCAAAACAATTACCGACGTGGCCATTTGCACACAAAGACTGTGCTCGCATACACACACAAACATCAGTTATTAAACTGGACTTCACAGACTGACGAACACACACACACACACCAACTCTGTCCCACATGAAGGGTGTGTCAGAGCGCGAGGACATGCTGATTGATTGGCGCCCGGGGGAGGCTGTCCCTTCCCATTAACATCGCCCTGTCAGTGGGAATGTGTGAATAGATATTTTACCACCAGACGTCTGTATGAGCATGTAGCATTTAGGGGGTTTTTTTGTTGTTGTTTCTGAGATGTTAGCACTTTTTAAACTAACATCATTCACAATCAAAAGATTCTCACCACAAGAGCCATTTAACAGCTGTTCTAAAGGGCTGAGCGAAGTCACCTAAAATCAAGATTCATTGTCATTTACCTCAGTAACCGTTAAATACACTTGTGTACACGATTCTCCATCCTCACAGAGGAGCTCTTAATAATTCCTTGTGTTATATTATTGATGCTATTTAGCATATTCACCAGTTAAGAGCACTTTAAAAAGTTAAGTCACACTTAAATATGCTATATTTCACATCTGGTGCGACTATCAAAATAATTAATATTACAAATGTCTGAATTACACTTTTATGGCTTCTGTTATCTCCTCATTCAATTAGCAGCAAGTTTTAGGGTATACAGTAAAGTTTTTTTAACAATGCTTGTGCATCAGAAACAACCTGCTTTTCTCTAGCTCCTCTAGTGCTCCTGGGCTGAAGATGTAGCTAACCCTCCATCACTGTATTGATCTAGTGGTAAACAAAACTCAGGAATTCTGCTTGGTTGTTGAGGAGCTAGAGCATTTATATTCTGAAAAATTGTAGCTAAAAACTGAACGTTCACTGGTAACCTGTAGTAATGTGTGAGATTTAGCTTCATTTTGTCCCATATTGTGTTGACTGAAGCCAAAGCTGGCCCCAACATGACATCTGTTGATGTCGTCTTTGAGTTGTTTGGTCTTTCTCAGTTATTCTTTTTTATTGTTTTAAACTACTATGTGGTACAACGCCAACTCAACTTGTGGAATGAACCCACAGCAAACTGTGATTGGTTGTGTATTCATGGCTGTAGAGTTTGATTCTTTGTTGTAATAAAGGGAAGGGTGGCAGCACGTATGAAGGAATGATCTATCTAACATAATGATCATCATCAGCAGATGGACTCTGTTAAGTTGTCATGGCATTGTAGATGTTCAAATAATGTTTTTCTGAGCACTTTAAGAACCTGTCTAAGTCTGCTTAAAAGTTAGGATTAAAAGTTCATTCTTGACATCAGAAACAGCAGTTGGCCAAAAAAACTAAAAATAATCACAGAAAAGCTCCAGAACAACTACTAAATGGACTTTGTGGTGAGGTTGTTTTGTTAACTTTTGTTTCCAAGGTAAGGAAGAACATTCAGTCTTAAAATCATAATCATGTGTAAAACCATCCAGATAAATTATTATCCACTAAAGTAGATTTTTGGCCTGAGTTCAAATCTGGTGCCTTTCACCCACATTATTTATAAACAAAAAACTGCCAAGTCACTAAAAGGATTTTTAGTAAACTCCTACAATCATAAATTTATTACACCTTTGACACCTAGAATTATTTGTAGTCCGGTAGGTATTAATAAATGACGTGCCCATGTGTAAGTAATTTGTCCTCAAAGTGTTGCAGTGCAGCTACATTTTAGTGTAGCGGTGCCTTCTTATAATGAATGATTCCCCTAAAATAATAACATCGTCTCATTCATTACATTTGTTCTTCTCCCCTCAACACTCTGTCCTACAGGTTGGATGCTACACTGGATGTAGTTTCAGCACTCTCTTTGACTTTGAGTAACTTGACGCCCCCTGAAAACCTCGTTTTTGACCGCCAGCCGTTTAACTCGTCACCTTGCTGCAGTGATGTACAGGTGTACTGCAGGACGCTGTGACATCCCCCAAAAGTGAAGCAGAGGTTACACAGGCGTGAATATTTTCAACCAGAGGGAGCAGCAAAACACTGTTTATCAGCCTGTTTTCAGTTACTCGTTTAGTAATTAGAGGGTACAAATTACTAATTCATCCATACAAAGTCCTAACAACTAATTAATGTGTGTGCACTATGTAGCACAGACGCTTTGTAGTATTGCTACTTCGGGTCATAACAACAAAGAGCTGTGCTGTTTGAAACGTGGAGTTATGATTTACATGATCGGTTATTCTGCAACTTACAGCAGGTCTGTAACTCGTTGCTGTTCTGAACCCGCAATAATCAAACTGTAGTAAAGTCAAACTAAAGTTGTACATTTGCCATGTAAGTATGGTTCCATTGTACATGTATGTAATGTGTATTAAGGTAAGATGTTGAACTAGTTAAATGAAAATGCAGCCAGAGTTTGTGTACATGCACACATCATAAAACAAAACACACAAACAGCAGTAGAAGAAAGAACATTTTGCACACAGTTCTGTATCGTACAAAACTGCAGGACAGAGCATCCACACCCCCGGAAGGTGAAAAAGCCCTTCCTATCTACATGTCAAATTTATATTGCTTTGACCGTTTCCCTCAGGTCGTCCTATTTCGCAGCGCATGCAGAGATTCACTAAACTGCTGATGTCTGCACCACCATGCCTCTTTCTGCACATTTGGATAAAGAGGTGGGGGTGGGGGAGGTGGATGGGGGTGTAGTATCTATACTAGCACTTGCAGCTCTTAATTCGCACAGATAGGACACACGAATGGCAAACTGATCCCCCTGGAGCATTTTTCTTCACCGTTCAATTGTTTGTTCTACAACAGACTGATGGAAAAATACATTTGTAGCTTGAAAATTGGTTTGCTATTTTTGTGTGTGAGTGTGTGTGTGTGTGTGTGTGGTTTTGGACCCCATCAAGTGAGTCTGTGTGGATTCTCAAGGACTTCAAAAGGACAGCTATGGAGAGTTATATGCTTGTTTACCTTCAGTTATTACTTGTAATGATAACGGGTATAGAGTCAACGTGAAATCGAGTCATGATGAATTGATGTTTTCTGGCTGTGATCTTAACCAACAATTATTCAGAGGGGGGGGCATCATTCTCTGCTGTACACCTGAAGGACACTGGATGGGGATGAGCTGGAGGTACAGTAATTAAACATTACATTTTGACGCACCTTCCAGTGAGAAGTAAGACCAAATCAAGGAAAGAATGAAGTCATTTAAAATGGAGGCAATACAGATGCATTCTGGATACAGGCGTGCAACGTTGGTGCCTATGGGTACGGTGTATTTCACAGAAATGAACATGACTACGTAATCTGAAGCAGTGCAATGTAAAGATTATTCGAGTAGGAACCAAGAGGTTGAAGAACATGAGTGTCGGAGTTAATCTGTGTCAGAGCTGACGGTTTCTCAGCGTCCTTTGATTCACTGTCCTCTTGTCACACCCTCAGGGACAAGTTAGCACATTTGTGCGTGTGCGTGTGTGTGTGTGTGTGTGTGTGTGTGTGTGTGTGTGTGTGTGACCAGAGGCCAGTGCCAGCATCTATGACCAGATTTCACCACCTCCAAGCACGACACATTAGCCAGTGGCAGCTGAGGGCAAGGACATGATCTAAGGGTTACATAAAGGTCTGTGTGAGTGTGTGCATGTTCCTGTTCCTTAGCTTTACTGTATTTGCATTGCGTGTATTAACCATTATTAAAGCTTTATTAAAAAGGGACTGTTGGCTTCTCATTTACACTGATGGTTTGTTGCACTGACAAAATGTCTTATAATTGAATGGAACTGATTGCGCACATCTGCATTCAGAAACAACGCGAGCACTGGGACAGCAAAAGAGTTGGTGTGTTTATTCCACTAGCACCCTTGGAAATATTGAAGCTGGGTGCTGTGACAATGTGGAACGCCCTTCCTATAGACATACGATGTGCGGTTTTTGTTGACGCCTTTAAAAAGCCGCTGAACTGTTTATACTGGCCTCTGTCTACCCTCGTGCTCGTTGGCGTTTGAAATGTGTGTGTGTTTTTTACGTCTGTTGTTGCTTATGTTTTATTGCCTGTTCCTATTTACTGGTGTTGTAATTGCATTTTTGTGAAGCACTTTGTGATCTTGTTCTGTAAAACTGTGCTATATAAACTTTACTTACTACTTACTTACTAAAATGTGTGGATTATATGTGGATGATTTTTCTCTAATTTATAGCTCCCATGTTGGGGTCTTCATTCTGTCAGTTTTAATCGACAAAATGTCTTATTTCACACAATGTGTATCTTTACTGAGTGTAAATTTAGATTTACTTCAAAAATAACTAATAAAAGGTATTAAAGAGTGAACAACATTACTGATGTAAAACATTATAAGAATGCAGTAAATGGCAAAATGCTTCAACCTGACTAGAATTTCCTTGCAACACAACACTTTTCAGAGAAGCACCAAATATCACATGATGGCAGCATATTCAGACTTGAAGCATTTCTGACAGATGTCTTTAATGGTCACATCTAGTGACTCACCAAATACAAGTGAAATCAGTGAGGCCAAACTTTCACTAAACTGTGATCACTTAAGCTGATTAGATTGAATAGGAGTCATTTGTTTGCCCTTTTTGGAGCACAATAAAGCCCACTCTGCATTATACTAGTAATCCTCATTCCACCTGTTAAAACCTGCCGATCTGAATTTCAGGGGCCTGTTAGCTGACATTGACCACTGAGGACAAATAGAACTACTTTATCAGCTTTATTCACCTTCCGATGAAGAGATCTCTCTGCCGCACACACTTCAAGTTTACCATGAGCCACAACACACACTGATAAAGACAGATCCCTGAGTACCACATAAACACCACCTGATCTACACAACCTCATGCTTTAACCAGCCAATAACACTCACCACTACACACACACACACACACAAGCATGTAAATGTATAAGAACACACTCACAAATATATATTGGAAATATAGGCAATACGCTTCTGAGCAAAGGAAAGAGATGAATGCACACACTAAGGGATAATAGTATATGTACTCCTGACCGGCTGGCTAACACCAAGGTTATGGACAAAGGAGGGATGACTGGTGGGGAGGGATAAGCAGCATAAACGCCTGAATTGAATACATCAAAGTAAGTGGGCCTGCAACACTACCTATTCTGATATATATTATTACAATGAAAAGACTTGTGAATACATGTTAAGGGCTGCTGCAAGACAAGCGAAAAAAGGAAACAAAAAGAGAGGAGAGGAGAGGAGAGGAAGAGGATATCCTGGGCAGGGTAAACTTGGTGTGAGGATACAGCGTAATAAAGACGTCTTGCCTTGGAAGCTTTAGTGTTCCTGTGAGAGCTGCAGACACAAACACCGGGAGGATTAAATACAAACCTTAGCCCTTTCTTCTGTTCTCCATCCTCTCTGTCGCTGGTTTTTATCGCTTTGTGGCTCTTCTCTTTCTTCACATCTTTCTTTTCACACTCACTTGGCTCATGCTATGTTTTCAAATGCCCCTCTCAAAATACAAACAGCTAAGCTGCTTTTTCCCTCTTTCTAACTCATGTTCTTATGTACTTTTCTTTATTCTTCTTGCTCCCACTGTCTATTAATACAGCAATATGCATTCTCTTGAGGTTAAAGACCTTTTAAAATACAACGAAAGCTATGCAAAATCATTCTAATAAGTCATTCCCGACCACCAGTTCTATAATATATATATAATACTATAATATCACATCTGACCTCTATTTACTTTTGTTATCAACATTTTGTTCATCTTCCATACTTATTAGCCACACTAGCGGTAATGTGGGTCAGCCAATTTGTCCATCACTTTGAAATAACAACGACTGGATGGATTAAGATGAAATTTTGTGCAGAAATGCTTTAATTCCATAACTTTTGATCTAGTGCCATCATCAGTTGTCCAATACTTTGCTTTGGACCAAATACCTGCAAATCTAATGACACTCCTATCAGCCTTGGCTGTACTTTGTGTTTGGTGCTACAGTAATTAGCAAATGATCGCATGCTCACACTAACTTTGTGAATATGGTAAGCATTATGCCCAGGGTGGGAAAATAACTTTTTAAAATGAGAACATCTACCAGCCACTGACAGATAAATGTTAAATGTTAAATGTTAAAATTCACTAACTCAATAATAAATCATAATATTGTGTTCGAAATCTACCAGCCTCCTTTACATTTTACCAGCATTTGGCTGGTGCTAATTTCCACAAGCCTCCTAATCATTGGTGTGTTAGCATTGCTCATAGTGCTGTTGCGCATTAGTACAGTCTGACATAGCTACTAGAAAAGCTGGCATCTCTTCTTTAAATTGGTTTATGTTATCCATTGTACTTTATTTAATTTTCATACCACATCTTATCAATAAAAAAACTCATTAGGTTCTGTAATTTCATAAAAGAAATAAAAGCTGTGCCGCACTGATACAATGATAGTGTTTCCTGTAACAATGAAACAATGACAAAATGGTTATTTCATTTAATTTGGAGGAAACACACTGAGAAATGTAATAATTTAATTACATATTGACTGAGGTTTAAAACCAACTGCTCCATGAAGACAAGATATGTCATTGTAATTGAATTGCCTCATTTCCCGCTCATGGTTATGTGTGTGTGAGTGTGTGTTTGTGTGTTTAGAAAGCTGTCTACCCCATTAACTGTGCTGACAGCTGATAAAGATGATAGACACACTCTATTCGTATCACACTAGCTCTCTCTCTCTCTCTCTTAGATAAACACACATGCAACACACCACAATTAAGGCAAACACTGTTACCACACACACTCACCTCGCTGGTTCTCTGCCCTCAGATTACCTCGAAAACCAAGGCAACTTTTTCTTACTCTTTCCCCTAATCTTCCTTTAAAATGTACGTTATGGTGTACATGGGGTGTAATTATTGTTTGGCTGTTTTACCAAAGCAAGGATTAATTAAGTGGTATGTACATGACAGTCTATCTGTGAACAAGTTCTCTTACTGAGTTTCTGAGAGATCTAAGCAAAGAGAAAGTTTGGATAGTGGAAGAGAACAGCCTAAGAGTGAGAGTGAGAGTGTGTGAGTGTGTGTGTGTGTGTGTGTGTGTGTGTGTGTGTGTATGTGTATGTTTGTGTGTCCCTGGAGGCTTGACGCAAAACAGGCAGAGATGCAGAAAACCAAAGTTTTTATGTGGAGACACGAACGCGTGCGCGCACACACACACAGATTTTTGATCAGAACAGCTTGTTGTAGTGACTAATACACAAGTCTTCACGGACCATTAACTTGCTCCAATTAAAACATGAAGCAATATGTTGTTTTCCTAGCAAGAGTTTTTGCATACTCCTTCATCAGCCCACGGGGATGACACCTTGAGTCCATTTCTGCATCTTATCCCCCTAGTCATTCACATATGGTTGTTTGTGGCTTCTCAACTCTTGCAACGCGCTAAAGGAAGTTCTGGTTGTGTGTTAACTGCCTGAACATACTAAACATAGGAAGAACTTCCACTTCCACGAGCAACGGAAAGAAAATCTAACTTTATATTTTTATGTAATTTGAAATGGTTTGGACCGTTCTGAGACTGCACCCTCTCCCTCTGCTGATCCCTCTGTTATTTCACATATGGTTGGATGGAATTTGGCAACTCGCTTACAATATGTTCACGGGTGGAGTAGATTGTAGTCACAATATGGTTTGAAATGGCATTTAAATTGCCCATGCAGCACAATATGGTGTCAGATTTCTTCACCAACCCTTTGAAACAAATCTGTCTTCTCCCACACTGTCTGGCAGCTCAGATTGTTTATTGGCAACTTGATCTTTCATGTAGACATGTTTGGAGAGTAATTATGAGAAAAACGTATGATGAATATCAGGGTTCGATATTAACCCATTGTAGCATCTCATTCGATGCTCTTTGTTAATTTCCTGTTTTATTTTGGAAGTTCATCGTCTTGTGTGTATGTTCTAGTTACTTCCTGTATGATTATGAATTATGTTTTAGCTGCTGTGAGCCACACATATTGACATTCGACTTCATGGTTTGAGAAAGGAAAGTGTCCATGCATTAGAGTATGTCTCAAAACTCCTAGATATTAGTGTGGCCCTTCTTCCTTCATTTAGCCTTTGTTCTTTGACCTAACCTTGATTGCTTCTTTCAAACAGAGAACAGACTAAAATTATGTTACTATGGTCCCCATCCAGCAACTATCCAAATTGAATTTGACCCAGTTTCAGACTCTGATCATTATTCTCATCATTGGCTAAAACACCTCTTATCATGCTGTTAATTATCTGTCATAATCGCTATCATTATCATTTTTCATTATGTTTATGAAAAAAAAAATGGCATCCAGTAGATGCAAATTACTTTTACAACGATGTGTACTAATTATCACGGACAGAGTTTGATGACTTGTGTCATTTCGCAGCTGTTGAAACTCCATATTAACATCATTTGATCTGCTGAATCACGTCCATAACTTCAGACGCTATTTCGGTTTTCATTTACAAGGTTCTAGGTCTAGATTTCAAACGAGGTGTCATTTGCTTAATTTCCGAGAGCTGAATTTTGTCAGATAAATTAAACCGTCAATATCATTGTTATGCTGAAGTGGAATATGCCATACACTGTTTTAAAAGTAAGACTGTGTTAGATCATTTAAATATATATGGTATAATTGCAATGGTGGGACACAGAGTCTAATAACATTTCATTCCATTTCTACACTTGATTCCTCTACAGCAGACTAAAAAGGAAAATCTAAATCCTACATACTATGCACAGGTAAGCAATAAGAAGTGATGTATACAGTACGACTACAAAAGCAGTGTTTGTAGCTATTGTGATGGATGTCTAGGCCAAAAAGTTGCTTAAAGTATAAATGATTTTATCAAACTATATTACGGGAAGCTTCAAGGTTGTGAGAGGAATATGGAACAGAGCACAGCATGTAGTCCAAATCCATGGGAAGATGTGTATGTGTGTGTGTGTGTGTGTGTGTGTGAGGTGGGATTCAGAGAGAGAGAGAGAGAGAGAGATTGTGCACAGTGTAATCTATTTGAGAGAGACAGGTTTGGGGATTTACTCCACACTGAGCTCAGCTCTGCGGGGGGGTTCCAATGGCCTACAGACACAGCACCGCCTCCCTGCAGCACCACTGGCCATGATGGAGACAATTCGAGGTTACAGGCTTATTTTTTTTGTCTAGCGTGATATGCAAGGCGGAACAGGACAGAGGTGCAATTACATTTGTCCAAATATGCATAAATAGTGGGTGAAAGAGAGGAACAGGCTTATAAATATTACAGAAAATGAGAAATACAACACCGCACCTCCTTCACCTCTTGCACTTCTGTAGTTTGCACAGTACAACTTTATTCTTGTAACACGAAAAGATCCACAAATGTCCCAGCATGGTCTTCCGCTAGCTACTTTATCATGCTCGGCTGAATGCTTTATGGATTCAGCACTGCAATGAAACGCAGCAAATCTATACAGAAGTCAGTGAGTGTCTGATTGATCTATACTGACTGTATTGTGACGTATATACAGGATGGTAAAAAACAGAAGAAAAGGAGAATTTGAGAGTTGAGGATACAAGGCGAGAGAATAGAAAGATGTGACTGCATAGAAAAAAATCCCTTCCACTCAATTTCTTTTGAAGTGTCATGTAAAAAAGTATTGAATAATACATATTTGTGTAAGGAACACAAGCCAAACAGACAGGCTAATACACAAAACATATATTTAGTGTATTTGTCATGTTTTCAATGCAATGATCTCATGCCCTGCTTTAAGATTTAAAGCTATACATCAGCCTGAAGCAACCGCGAGCACGCTTGTCACGTGACAATCCCTTTTCATAGGATCAAATAAGCAATTAAAACCAAACTTGAACATACATCAGCGTGAATAGAACTACCTAAAATGACAGACATCATCTTTGAGAAAAATGTATTTGATCAAAAATATACACATGTGCATAACCAAATGAGAAACGTCAATTTACCCGCAAATAGGTAATTAGTACCCATTACCCAAAGTACTCAAATAATATACATGCCTGCCTGTGATTGGACAAACACTGACTTCCAACTAACATACATGACTCCACGAGTGACTACAATTTACAACTGACAGCTCAATTTACAGCTGAAAATAATGATACGTTTTAGCTGCAAATGCAATAAAGGCCCTTACAGTGATCAGTAGGGGTCAATGAGTGCACATGTTTGGACGTGTGAGTGACTCATGCTAAAGATGGAGATGGCGAGAGAAAGCGGGAGAAAGAAAGAGAGAGGGGGCTGTGAAAGAGAGAGACATCAATCTTCTCTGTGCCCCCTGTGGTCTGGGATACCTGTCCTGTTTCTGACATCAACAAAGCCAAGCCTTCTGGGTAGTAATCAATCAGTCACACTCCGACAAGTTGGTGGAACTGAATGGGCTGTGTGCGTGTGTGTTAGTGTGAGTACTTAAGTGTTTGAGTGTGTATTGGAGTGGCAGGGGCACATTAGCCAGGCAAAGGATAAGTAAAAACAGAGATAATGGATTGGGGGGGGGGGGTATGTGTGGCTACTCTAGATAGACAATGAGGTAGAAGAAAGAAGCAAAAAAAAACAATAGTTTAAGAAAAATCACATAGACAGAATGTGCCCAAAATAACATTAGTTATGATGGACAGTTATTTTCTAATTATAGTGATTGTTCTTGCTCTAATAACCATGGTTCACCCACACAGATGTTTTCACTTATTGAGTCGGATTAGACGTCTTGTTAGAAGCGTGAATGTATAGACCATACTGCCTGTTAGTTATGTTGCACCTGTTAGCTCAAAATAACATCTTTATTACAGGCCTTGTTTTTACTGCGGTTATTCAGTCCTGTAGCCAGAGGAAACATCTTGGGCAGGCATCTGATTTACCCAGGGGTACATAAGCATTCATTAATCAATGTGAATGTCATTTGTATTGACATTTTATTTCATATATTTCATTTTTTATATATTGTCAGACAGAATTCATGAAATAATTGATGAGGTTAATTCAGTGTTGCAAGAAGGTGTTTTTTCTAATGTGATGGGACTTTGTTCATTTATGCACGCACTTGTATCAACGTATTTGTAATTTAACCAATGAAACCGCAGCATTGCACACTTTTGTGCAAAAGGCCTTCATAATGCCCTTGCAACATTGTAAATCATATCTTCACAGAACCATATGACGTTTTGTCAGTAAAACAATATGACAGTATGAAAACAGTGTAGTTAAGCAATGTGGACTGCTTTAGATTCATAAGTGCAACTACACTGACAGCACGGAGCCATCACTCATGACCAAACCACAACTTGTAAGTGCTTCTGTAGATTGAATTGCCCCTCAATGCCCCCCTCCCATTAGTGACCAGCCAGCAGACATATTGACTAGGACTTAAGGTAGAAGAAGTGTTAGATATGGTGCTAAGGGTGGCTCTGTTCTATTTCGCAGTAAGCCATGACAGAGGTGGCTCTAACAGGTATATATATTGTGATTTTCTATGGGTACCTTTTGTATATATGTAGCCTAGATAAATTAATCTCTGTTAATATAAAATATTTAAGTAAAATGTACTATTATTTGACCTATGGCAATTTCCAACAGGTGTGATGCGTCACGTGTGTTTGTGGGTATTTAAGATGGCGACTGTTTTTATCAGAAGTCTGAGGAACAGCTACTAAAAATCCTTTTGACAGGACCTACTTGGTGTTTCAATTCATCTTCCCAACCAATGCTATTCGACTATGTCGACCATAGTCCTTATTACTTATTTTATTCTACAATCTAAACAGTTCACATATTAGCAAGCTAACATTTGCTTTCTCAGTTGGTTCAGTTACACATGGCATTTAATATTTAGTAACAGCTAATCTCTACATCACAAGTAGTTGTTGCCTAAATCAAACTATCAAGCTATAAACTGTGACTGTAAAAGTTTGTCTCAAGTTCAAAACATTTTTAGAAAATCTTTAAAGGTTGTCAGTTATTTGTAGTGTTGTGCTCTGTTGAGAGATGTCGGTTTAGATGTTTCCTGAGGTCTCCGTACAGACCCTTAATCATCTCCCATTGGGACATCGGACCTCCCAACCCGGCACAACAATAAACTGGCAGTCGTAAATCACCAAGGACCTCTATTGAATTAGCTCTGAAGCCAGATCAAATCTAGCATAATTGGTTAAATGCATTATGTTGATTAATCTGTTCCGCTAGCTGTAATAAAGTAACAAGCAGCACAAGGAGAGCAGATCTTTGATTTCTATCTTTGGTCTTTTGTACTGAGAAATCTTTACAAATGACCTGACAAATGAGTGTTGGTTTTCCCCCCCTCCTCCTTTTCCTGTCGAGTCTCTCACTCAGTTCTCATTTTGGATTGTTCTTTCGTTCTGTATCTCAGGCTTCTGGTAAAAGCTCTTTCTAACGCCGCCCCCTTCTATCTCATTATCTTCCTCTCTATCTTCTGATGCATAGGCTTTTAGGAATGAAAAACCTTGCAAAGCAACAAAACTGTCCGTTCTAATGAAGAAAATCACATTCTTCTCTCTAATCACAGCCCCTCCATCAGTGGATAACTACTCACATGCCGCCTGTATTTAAAGGAACGCTATTGTGCTCTGAATAATGCCATAATTACTGAGCATGTTTTAGAGAAACAGCCACCAAATCTTTTATTCCAAAGGCGCTCAATGAATTTGTGCCTCGGAGGAACTGTCAAGACCCTCTTCAGCAAAAACAAACTTAGCAAAAAAACTTTTCTCCACTGGTTTGGTACTGTGCACATTAGTTGTTGCGTGATCATATGCATTTATACATCGCAGCATGAGATAACTCTGCTGACGCTTGATATTATACCTGTGCTTCTCAATGTATCAAGGACAAACTGTCTGTGGGATGGAATTTTGTTTAACCTGCAAAATCTGGTGCTACGGATAGTAGTGTCGTTGTTTTCTGATCCGCTTACATTTACTATGATATCAAAGCAAAATTTAATTGCAGTGTTATTATGCCGTTAATGCAAACCAGACTCTTCCTGCTGTTGCTTCATGTTAAAGATTTCCACATGCAATCCACTGGAAGGATTTTATTGCCTCCTGTCTCTGAGGCTAGCGACTGACTGCTAACTGCTTGTTTAAAAAAATGAATCTATAAGCTGTGGATGCTTCTTGGCATTATTTTTTTTTTTTTGTTAGAGGGGTCAATGAAGGAATGATAAAAAAAAAACTTCCAGTCATAAATGAACAGGTTATGTAGAGAGCTGTAGGTAGCAGGCAATTATAGGTTGTATATGATGAAACCATGTAGTTCGGTGAGTAAAGTAAATCTATTACTGCCAAGTTTAAGGGATTCTGTTCCAACTTCGGCCACCCATGCTTTAAATGTTCTGCATGCACCCATAGTACTGTAACCCACTTTGGATAAAAGCATCCTCTAAATGCTGTATATTATATTAATGTGGAGCAGTTGAGTATGCTGAAAGATTTATTGCAACACTTGTCTAAATATCTTTGAGGCATGAAACATTTACAACTCCCTTAGGGTATTATTTGAAGTAACTGTAAAAACTGTAACAATAACATGATAAAATGCCAAAATTGACACATACTCAAGGCAATGAGTTAGTTGTTATGTATTAGAATGCAATGCAGTCAGCTAATTTAATTCTCTCAGGGGCTAGAAGCAAATCTGGTCTCGCTGACTTAAAAACTTTGCTGCACCATTCACATCATGTTTACGGAAGATGCCCCTTGTCCACAGCGATATTACAGTCTGCTCCTCCAGCAATCGCAGCCAAGCACCAGGGCCACCAACATTCATCCAAAATATCAATCTCTCAACTGACCCGGAGCTGCAGTGCTGTTATTGCACTTCTCTGGGCAATGAGCGTTGCTTTGGTTTGACACAAGCATAAGAAACAGGCCTAATTCTGTCCATGTCCTCACACAGTATTGCTATTTGATAGATTATGCTTTTACCTAAGTTCTTTGGCAAGATACCAGAAGTATCTAATCTATTCCCTGAATAAAAGCTTTTAACAGAGTATACTTCTCGACTTCTCCACAGACCATATGCTGCTCTTCAATAAGATCACATCCATGCTCTTCTGTTTGCTGCTTTTTTACGTTTCTTTTAAAAGACAAATACAAAGGTTTCATTAGTTGAATTGGGACATATCTAGGTCTGGTGTGTTCCCAGTATGATCAGCTTAACCCATCAAATGGGAAAGGGTCACCTCAACCCATATTTGATGACGTTGAAGACTATTACTGCAGTAAGTTTGTACGCCATACCGGATATCATTAACACATGCAAGTGCTGTTGCTCACACGGGGCTTGAGTTCACAACCATCGCATGCTAATGTAGCACCCATGCAATACATCCCACAGCAATGCAAGTATGAGCAGTTACCACTAACTCGTATTTTATAATTCTTTCTTTCTTGTATTTTGGATCCAAAAAAGTGTGCATTTTAAAGGGATTCTCTACCAAAACCCTTGTATGTGAAAAGCTACTTGGCAATAAACCTGATTCTGATTCTGAAAACGTACCAGACCTTGGTAAAATCATAGCTTCACTTGTCACAAGTGCCAGCAAACATTTGTCAATCATGATCAATGTAAGTAGCTGATATTGGTTTATTTCCCCTGTGTGTGTGTGTGTGTGTGTGTGTGTGTGTGTGTGTGTGTGTCTTTATACAACACTAGAAAACGGCCAAAAGTGAGTACATAAGCACACATGAACAGTGTGCGTCTTGCACTTTCAAAACACAATATTAATGTGTGTACATTCTGACACACCCTTTTAATCAGGGAAACAGAGCACACACACACACACACACACACACACACACAGCACCTGTCCCATAGTCTTAGGGATGATATATGAGTTGTCAATACTCAGTCAATACCATGTCTTGTTAGCTAAATAAATGTTGTAGTCAGCCAAATGATGACTGCAGTTGTAATAACAGTTGATATTTTCCCATCCATTAAGCTTGAAACCAAGTTGTCTTTTAATTAAAACATATTTGTCATTTGCCACACGACATCGCTTCTGTGTTTACATAGTAGAAACGAACAACGTGCGAGTCATGCCAAAGTTTGATTGACACACGTTGTTTGTTTCCCTCTTTGTTTGTCTTCTGTTTTTGATGCCTCGTTTCCCTCGATTCCGTCTCAATTTTTAACTATTGTTATTCTGCTAGATCGGCTGATTACACAAGTACAAAAATCCAAAGCAGGAACAAACTTTTTGTTCCTCTGACAAACCTTTATATTTATTTTATCCCTTTAGGTAAATTACTATGAATATGTGGCGTGTTGTAGATTAATTAATCGTCAAGTTCTGCTTTCTAGAAATAACTGGAACGCTAATGACTTGTGGGAGGAAAAGTGACATTTTCTGAACTACTCCACTGTAAGTGTAACATATGCTCTGGGTTCATTTCCTGCTTTATTTGGTATTCTGTCCTCTTGTGTGTGGATGGTCTAAACTTGTTCTTTGCCCACCAGCTTTGATTAGGTTACCTGTGTTCTAGTGCTCACCTACCCGATTACCTTTCTATACACACCGGTTTCTGTCCTTTGTCAATTCATCCTGTTTACGGCTCTGGTCATACTACTGCTTTCCCTGTGTTTAGTTTCCATGTTCCTGTTTTGCCCCTGTGGATGTTCCTCGTGTTTTTGTCTCTGGACTTGGACTTACCTGTTGCCTGTCTGTAAGCTCATTTACTACAAATAAATGGTTGAGCTTCTCCTGTCTGCTCTTGGGTACCTCAAGTACTTTGCACTCACTTGACATCAAGACTCAATCACAGACATGTAACATATAGCTGGTGTGTGTGTTTTGGTTGAAGGGATGTAGATATTGAGTCATTGCTGCCACCTTCCACTCTCCGGAGCGGAAGGTGGCAGTAATGCACCAATAAGCTGTAAGACTGGAAGAAGAAGAACCCTTCCAAAAGCTCATGTTCAGAATTAAGTGGCTGGAATATGTTTATACTAACATGTATAAGATGACTAATGTGAAAGGTGTTGCTCATAGTGACAAACCCACACATATTTAAATCAGTTCCCTCGGTCCTATGACTCATTTTAGCATCTTTCAGCTAACTGCTTTAGTTTTCCACGGCCCGCTTTTGGCTCACTTTCATCAGAATTGTTTCCAGCAGCAGCAGGCAGCTCTTAAGTTCTGAAAACCGACCAAACTGCTGACAAAGTTAGCGACTAGCTGGCGAACACAGTGGAACATTCAGTGGCTAAAAAGCCAGATATTTCCCTGAGGAGTTGGTGGAGATCAAAAACAGAGCTAAAAGGATGCAAATATTGGCTTTTCATTCGTCAGGTGACCAGAAACAACAATCCAAATAATCTGCTGGAGGTTAAGAAAAAAAAACTGTTTGCGTGCAAGTTAGCCATTTCAACTTAAAGGGTGATGTGTCAGTCTTGTGTTTACAGCTCGTTTCCTCTGCCCCAAAGTGGCCATAAAATCATACAATGCAGGTTTAACATCAGACATAACATTCTACTTCATTCAACATTCAGATAGATATTGAATGTTTAATGGAGCTTGTATACAGGATCACTGAGAAATTATGTATTAAATTAAGTTTTTCTCCCAATGGTAATGGCTCATACAGGGAGCTCATACTGTATTCATCTGACATTTTTCAACCAGAATGTTTACTGCTGTTGCCACTGGCAGACAGACACAAGAAATACAGTACCTACTAATAAAATACACACAATGCAAAGTCTTTTCATGGGACACTATGTAGCCAAGCATGAATAAGAACATTTCTAAAAAAAAATTTTAAAAAAACACAGAATTTATATGGATTAAATACAATTGCAAAATCTGCAAAATGAAAGTTTGTCCTAGTTGTTACAATTTGAAATTTTGATTGTTTAATCAAATTTGACTAATTTATTTATTTTTCTAAGATGAAAGCCAAAACGTGATCAGCATTCATCTCATCCCCGCCACAAGAGCATCCAAAAAATCATTGGGTGGCAGCACATCAATTTTGGATACAGAGTGAGTGAAATGAAAAACATTTCAAACAGAAACGCCATCTGCCAGAAATCAAGGTTTAGAAAGTGCATTGTTGTGACACTGATGTAAATTATGCAGCAGCTTATGTCAGTACTTCCTGCTTCATAATTACGGTCACAAAGGCAGTGTTTATTTACTGTTAATCCTGAAATCAAGCTCACACGTGATTGCACAAGCACACACAAACGCATCCACAGATAAAAATCCGAGTGCAGCTGGATGAAAACGGAATAATTCTGATTGCTGACAGCTAAATTGAATAATCAGAGAGGAAGAAAAGAAAACCACATCTTCCACATTGCTTGAATGTGAGAATTAATGAAACTCACTTGACCTTCAATCTGTTTGGCGCCTTGAAGCCCTTCATGCCGTCTCTGTCCATCAATCTCACATTGAGGGGCAGAGAAATGGATTAACTTCATATTTCTTTTCAAGTACATGCTGCTTTGTGTTTCCGCAGAAACATTATTACATGGCAATCTGCCTCAAGCTTCACAAAATGACATTAAAGTCACTTTTGGAACACAATTTCACAACGAGATGGACACCTGGAATTGGAAATCAGATCAATCTTTTGCAGGTATCATGCATGTCCACATATGGCAAATAAAAATACAGGTTTGTTTTCACAGTTCACAACTACACTAAGAACACTGTTATCCACTGGTTCAGACTCATTATTACAGAGGCTAAAAGAGATGCCTTTCCTCCTCTCCAGCTACAGATTCAGCTGACCCAACTTCGCAGATATTTGATGGTTTTTTTCCTTCCTTTACCCTTGTGCATCCGCCCTCGCCAATTCCTCTATCTCCTACTCATACTCTGTATTCCTTTCAATAAAACTCTCTCGCCCTATGATCTGAAATCAAACACTCGCTGAGGCATCCGCGCTACGCTGACACGCGCTCACTTCTCCGCTGCTCATCATTAATTAATATGATTTGTTCTCCCACCTGTTTCCACCATTTCTATTATTCAACCACTCTTCTGAGAGTCCCACAGCAAATAGCACGACTGCTGTTTGTTGTTTTGACTCCGAGGGTGAAGTAAGATGAACTTGGTTTCTCATCGAAGAGTTCCTGTCACCTATCTAAACATGAAAGAGTCTAAAAAGAGCTTTTATCTGAATGGCGGGATGAAAGTCATGTGGCAAAGGGAATCCTAACGCTAAACTTCAAAACACACATGCACACAGTCATGTTCGAAAATTAGACGTTTGACTTTTCCCAGCCATTCTTAAAATACAAGGACATGTTTGCATCAGCGAGGGGGCACATTGATGATACAGTTGGTGTTATTTCTGTGGAGAATCAGGTAAAAGGGTTTTCAGAATATTCAAATCAGGAAACACTAATCAGTATATGCTAATCAGGGCACTGTTTTTATTATTCTGTGTCGCAACACAAGCCTGGTACAATCTGTTTGACAAGACACTTTGATAATGACATTGAGATGTGCAAATGAAATCAGACCTCTATTCTTTAACAACAGTCTGCTGATGAGGAGAAGGACCGGGGGGGGGGGCAAGCAGACCAATGTGCAGCATCCAGAAAGAGTGAAATACAGCAGAAAATATAGA
Organism: Gadopsis marmoratus; assembly: GCA_036023855.1. NCBI lineage: Eukaryota > Metazoa > Chordata > Actinopteri > Centrarchiformes > Percichthyidae > Gadopsis > Gadopsis marmoratus. The sequence continues at coordinate 19,778 of JAVQJF010049783.1, forward strand.
CAGAGATAATGGTAACAGTACATGAAAAACATGTTAAATCCCTTCTTGCAAGTTGGGAAAGAAATGAACTAGTGCTGAACTGATTAGACGACTGAGAGAAAATAAACCAAGAACAATTTTTATTCTTTGGTTGCAGCTTCTCAAATGTGACTCTTTGTTGATTTTCCCTGTTTTGAAATTTTTTGAAATTGAATATCTATGTTTTTTTGGACTGTTGGGCAGACAAAACAAGCAAACTGAGGATATCACCTTGAGATCTGGGAAACCGTAATAGGTATTTTTCTCTTGTCTGACATTTTATAGACAAAACAATTTATCGATTAAATAATTAACAAATTAATTGATTATTTTAAAGCCAGATTAATCAAAAATGAAAATAATCCATTTGTTGTAGTCCTACCCACATATGCTGTCTGCATACCTACTTGGTTTACTTGATGCTGTTAACCAGGTTGTTAGGCATTATGCATTCTCACTTCACATTTACCTTGTGAATAGCTTGTCCTTTCGGAGACTATGCAATTAATTGAACCGATGCCAGAGGTGTTGAAAGGAACTAAAATAGTTAGTATAGTAATTGTTAGTTAGTTAATAATAGATGGAATTGTTAAGTAAACTGCTTTTTCTAGCCTATATTGCACAGAAAAATGTGAAAATTACTATTATATTATGAGGACGGGTCATGAGTCAGCAGCAACTTTTAATACATTTTACAGTAATGTCCTGAGCCCTGAGTCATAATGATGAGAGAGAGAGCTGGCGTTTTCATAATCATGGTAGATTTGTTTATTTGTTATGCTTCCATCTCAACCTTACACCTACAAACAGAATGTCTCTCTAGTGATTCCCTACTTTGCATGATTTGCCATGATACAACGAATAAGCCCCGATAATGACACCGAGATGAACGCTGCAAAATGTGGAAATGAAATCAGACATCTATTCTTGAACAACAATGTCCTTATGGGGAAAGACCTGGGGAGGATGACGGGCGGAGGGAGACGGGAAAGAGGAAGCGAGCACACAGGTAAATTAGATTGAAAGGGAGAGAGAAGGCCAGGCAGCAGTATGTGGAAGAAATAGAAATAAATCAAAAGTGTGAGAAAAAAGAAATGATATACTGTGGTGGGATGGAAAAAAAAAAGAGCGGGAAGCAGGGGGAGGCAGTGGGAGAGGGAGGGCAGTGAGGAAGCTCTGAAGAGGAAATCAGCTGCTTTCTAATGGGTGCTGATTACATCTCCTCCTAAATGTCAAGTACATTTCCATTTAAAGTGCCTTGCTGCTTAAAAAGGCTTGAAGGGAGGCACACCCAGAACACACACACACATGTGGACTCATACATATAGTCAAACAGGACACACACACGTGGTAATTTCTTTAAGCATCCTTCTTTGTCAATGAATCATACCAAAGTGACACAGTAGTCCGAGTACACCTTAGTCTCATCAATAAAATCCACACACGCAAACACACTTCTTTATCCTTCATTTCAACCCGCCCTCAAATCTGCTCTGAACCAATGAGGCGTGTCGTCCCACTGGGGTTCGGTAATGACTGCCAATCAGGATCACGGTAGCTGTGCCCAGCAGCAAAGACAAGGAAGATAGATGAGTGGCCCCGAGGCCCCCGCTGCACTGGAGCGAACAGAGCTTAGGGATAGATTCAATATGTCACACGTGCGCCGACACTCCCACGCACACTCGCACGGAAAACGCCTGGTGTGTGTGTGTGTGTGTGTGTGTGTGTGTGTGTGTGTGTGGGGGGGGGGGGGGTTTGAAAACACAAAAACCCG
>JAVQJF010049793.1:0-63544 GCA_036023855.1 Gadopsis marmoratus
ATTATAACAAAAAAAAAAAACGAATCCCCCCCCCCATGAAGATACTGACACAATGTTCAACCTACCAACAGTACTTGTTCCAGTAGATCGATGTATCCAGTCGTACACTCTGATCCGAACATCAGCGCTCTGTTCTTCACCTCCTCACTCACCTCTGGATGGTAGGCCGCTTGCTGAAAGACAGCAATGTACAGAATGTTAAACTAAACTCAACGTACACACACACACACACACTAAAACAAATGCTATTATAATATAATATATGCATTTGTTTGGGTGTTTCTTAGATGTTTTATTGATTTGAAGAAGGATCTTGCCCTCCTGCCCGGGACTGAACCACTGGTATCCAGTACCAGAGTCAGTGGTGTTAACATATACATGACACTATATGCATGTAAGATTTGTTTTCAATTGGGAAGAAAAAAATAAAATAAAAATAGAACCTTGCAGGTGGTGAGCATGTCTGAAATAGCCTTGCGGCTGAGGTTGGCTGTATGGATGATGTCCTCCTGCCGGGCAGAGTTGCCTGCGGCCACTGCTTTAGCTGTTGCCATGGTGATGCCCTTAGTCATGCGAATGAACTCCTCGGGTGTGGTCGTCTTGTTGGGAGCATCCTTTGATCGAAACAGCTGGGGATGACAAAGTGGGTGGGTGTCATTTGACAGGTAGCGTATGAATTTGATTGGGAGACTGATAAAAAAAAAAAAGTATCTCCAGTGTAAACGATAGTAATCAGTGTGTTTTAACGTTTTCATGATTGGTTTGACACGAAAAGCCAAAATATTATTGAGTCATCAAAGATGCCATTCAGCGGCAATCTGTCATATGCAATCCTTGCGATACTGCATTACTGTAGTTCTGCATCCATCCACGCATACGCCCTCACCGACATTTCCTGTTTGATACACTCAATTGTGGATTCAAGTGCTCTGGTGCCCCGAGTGGCCTCGTCCTCTACAGCCTTGACCGTCTTCAGCAGGGACGTCACGTTGGTCACCATCACCTGACAGAAAAGGAGAGGCAATAACGAGAGACTATGAAAAGTACATAGACGGTGGCATAAACAACTGATACTGACATATTGCCACATCCAGTCACACTGCAATATCTGAAGACGTTAATTTGGACAGCTGACACTCAGCACGTCTTAACCCAACTTCAAAGTGTGTATATTGCATATTTCACAGTGGCTCCCCCATAAAATGTCTTGCATTGTAAGCATATTTAGCCCTTTTTTATACGATCATGGATATGAGCCCATGACGTCTTCTGTGGTTCAAGCATTTTACAGGACTATGAGGGTGTGCTACATCAAACTGAAAGAGAGGGGGCGCACAGCACCCATGCAGGAAAGCCACAGCCCTCAAGACTTGAAGCTAAAATATTACAGATGGTTTTTTTTTCTACCTCAGGTTCTTAAATTGCATGTGAGGCATGTTGTTATCATCTGAACTCCACGACACATTGAGAGACTGTGAAACTGGCTTCTTTTTAAAAAAAAAAAAACTTCACAGCTCGAGGTGATGATGCAGTCAACGGTGCCAACGGCGGATTGTGAACTGTGCATTTGATAACGTACACTGCATGTGTTGGAGTCAACGCGTCAGCTGATTTATCTTGGATACAAATATCCCAGTTTCCTGTTATCCAGAACATCAACTTCCTGGCTATTTACATCACGGAGACACAGGCTCCACAGTCCACAATGACTGGAGAGGGACTGATTAATGGCACTGCCTGAGGAAGAGGAGGAGGTCTGCTGTGCATACATACATACAGTATGTGGGATAGTGTATTTCGTCAACGTAGGTTTAGGATTTTTTTAATACACCTTTATCAAATCAGTTGTAAGGGACAATAATAAAATAACAGCAGCTGTGCAAATGAGCATAACTGATTTGATATATTACAAGAATAAAACACCAAGAGATGCCAACATACGGATTTTTAAGATTTGAAAATGTGAAAGAGACACCATATGTAAGTGTATTCAAGCCCATTGGAGGCCTTTAAATTAGATGACATTGTTTCGGGACTTGCACACACCCTGATGCCCTCACCTTGGCAGCGCTCTTCAACTGGTACATAGATGGATCATCCGCTGCCTTGCCAGCGGCGCACTTGGTGGCACTAATGAGCTCAGCCAGCGCCTTGGCCACGTCTTTGACAGCATTTATCAGAACCACCTAGTGAAAGGACACGCAGACAAGACACCAAATTATCACAACTCAGCCTGGGAAAGAGACAAAACTCTGAAAGGTTATTGCCACTCACAGCTCATTCTCTGCAAATATTTCTGATAACAGGCACAGTGTATAGGGAGGAAAACCAAGACGGGCTAACCTGCGTCTCCGGGTCATCAGAGCCAATGCTGGCGGCTCCCAACTTGACCACATCTGTGAGCTGGGTAATGGTTTTGGCTGAAGACTGGGCGGCCTGAGACAACTTGTCCTGACCAGAAGCTGCACCGGACACCAGCATCTTTGTGTCCTCGACCAGAGCTTTGGCCGTCTTCAAAATGTTTTCCCTGAGACAGATGAGGCAGAAAAAGAAGGGCGTTGGACATTCTTTCAATGACTGAATCCCTGATGTAGAAGTCTTACTCCAGCAGGAATAAAATGTAAATGTGTGTGAATTACAGTCACCGAAATGATGCACACTGGCGCACATGTCGTTTCATATCAAAAGGAATTTGTACATCAAAGCTGGTGAAAACACAAGGAGGATAGGTAAGATCATGTAACAAGTCAAGTTACTTTTATAAAATTGACAAGATAAATTGTAGGAGGCTGCTGCAAAGTTTCTTGTTGATATTTAAGGAAGCTGCGTGACGTGATTTGAGCTAAAAAGTGATTCTGTTGCCTTTCATCCTGCCAGCAGGGCTTCTTTACATTTCTGCTTTCATGATTCTTCACTGAGGTACAGCACAATTTCACTAACAATTATCTGTAAGGATCTAAGTTAATCATTTTTGGGCATAACAAGTCTCGTCTTGGCGCATTAGATATGTATCTCTTTGAACCCCAATCATTCCAAAAATAACTAGGTCTACGAAGTTTACCACAAGTCAAACACTATATTATGAACACTTTCACTAAAGCGTCCTGGAATATAACCATAATAATTTCTGACTTCTAAATCCTTCTCATTTTTTCTAGCACCATGGGAATCCTGCCTCTGAGTGGAGTCTTTAGTCTAAAGAGCAGTAACAGTAAAAGATGTGACACTTCCTCCGTCTTTTAAACCCTGAGGGTAATTTGTAGTTTCTAGCTCAAGAGATTTCCTGCCCTCTGTTCGCCAGCTAATATGTAATTCTGTCCGTTTCAGATGAAAGATAACGGAGGCTGGATTTTAGACTCCAGTCACACCTTGTGCCTGTAGACTTAATGTAAAACTCGTCTCGCACAACTGAATGTGTATACAATCGGGCGGCTCTAACCTGTGGTCAGCGAAGGACTCATCGTTCTCTGCGTTTAGTGTGCCGGCCGAGGCAAACATGATGGTGGTGTCCAGGTCGGCGATGATGCCAGACACGGCGCTGGCCGCGGTGATGCAGGCCTGAGTGCCCTTGTTGCCTGCCTGGAGGGCTGAGAGCACCAAGGACACCTGAGGACACAAACACAGACATCACACCCTATAATCATACAGGTGAGGATGTGCAGATATGCTGACCTTAGGCAGAAAGGAATATTTCCCAAACAGTAACAGTTTGAAAAGTAGCTGGATTGGAGTATTCTATTTATTATGCACATAAGAGAAAAAACAAACAATTCATTTCTTGGAATGACTTTCTTACTGTAAAGTAGTAATATGTTTGAGTGGAGTTGAACACACTTTTACTAGTCAAACTCTTCCATTTTGCATTGCTTGTGATATGCATCTCCTTCTTATATATGATAAATAATGCATTCCACCGAGAAGCCCAAAGCACTAGTCGCAAGAGGATTTCAAAAAAATGCTGTGAAAGCCAAATAACACGTCGGCGCAGAGCAACGCACAACATCACTCACTCAGTGAAATGAGCACATGTCAAACTGGTTTCCGACTCCATTTGTCTTCCTCACAGATGCCTGAGTGGCAGTAGCAATTGATTAACTGATGTTTCCAGACTCTTGAATTCTTATATCAAAGAAATAACAGCTGTGGAAAGTTGAGGACTAGGAGATCAAAACAGAACAAGCACGGTGTGTTATCCAGACAGACCTGTTGTTTCCTTGTCATGAAGGTGTTAAGCAAAAGACTAACTCCTTGCTTTAAAATAAAATAAAAACTTTAAATGGTGATAATTTGAGAGCTATATCTGTGAATTCCTTGAATACTTACCGCTAGAGAAAGCTGTAGCTTTGCTATGATCTGTGCAATACTTTTGCATGAATTATTAAAGCAGTCTGCACAGTAATGTATTTCGCCAAGGACTACGAATTAAACAGTCAGCCTTTGAAGCATAAGCATGCCATACGGAAATCATTTCTCTCCGAAAAATGCTTTAATTCCAGAGGCACATGATACAATGAATTATATCACTATCCCTCTTATGTTGCTGATACCATGACAGCAGAATCACTTGGTGTAAACTACACAGCTAGAAAATAGAAATGCTCCAGAAAGGAACAACAGCATACAGAGTTAGTTTGGTGCGAATCGTACAAAGGATGTGGCATTAACATAACTAACATTGATAACAAGAGACGACAAAAAAAAAAGAAAAGAAACAAATATGACATTAACTGACACAATGATGTACATTTCTTCAAAATGAAAACAAAAAAAATAAAATAGAAATAATTCAGATCCAGAGCATTAAATATTCCTAATAATGATAGGATAATACCTTCTCTGTTACTGCGCGGGCACATTCAATGAGCTCCCGTTTGGTGAAGCCATCAGAGGGAGTGATCTGCAGAGCTCCAGCCTTCTGGACAAGGAAGATACAACCATGTCCGAGCTCCTGCACTCGAGTCTTGATCTGGAAGCCGATCTAGTTAACAGAGAACACGTCACGACACGGGTTTACCGAGCAGTCATTCTTGTGCAAAAATAAGAATTCCAGATTGTAAAAAAACTTTCTTGTCTAGTAAGAGACAGTTTAGATCAAAATAAAACCTTGTACCATAAATGTTGAGACAGAAAGTATGTCTCAGAGCCACTATGACATATACCCTTTTGTACTATACACTTTTATTTTTTAATGCGTGCAGCTATAAGTGATAAAAATATAAATCTGCCACACTGATGTAGCAGAGCTGTGTGATGGGTAAGCCAATCTGTCTTTGGGTGACACCCAGGCCATCCTCACCTCTTCTGGTTCAGCTGTGTGAGCAGCCAGTCGTCCCTGAACGGCCAGCTGGCTGTAGTCCACAGTCACCTGAGAGGCCAGAGCTCCCAGCTCGTCAGGACACGTCACCGATTTGGTCATCTGAGGGATAAACATACGTCGAGTCTCAGTCCAAACTAAAATTCACTCCACTTCACTTTCGGGCTGCCTGTACAATAACAATAATAATGTGCTTTATTTTAAAATGCTAAATGTGTTTCCATCTAATTAATTATAATATATTCACATGTCACGGGTCACATTTCCAAAATAGTCTAACCACGTAAACAATTAATTTGAATGCTTACCATTTCCTGTGCAGTGACAGCAATGGCCTTAGAGTATTTCACCATACTGGTCTGGTAATCCACAAACGAGCCCTCAGGTTCAGACGGTGTACCTTCATCCAGCTAAGGAAAGAGACACACAGACACATGACAGACAAAAACGGCTCTGTAATTTTCAGTTTAGTTTAACCTTCACAAAAAAAAAAAAGGTACAAAAATCATCAAACATGAAGACAATCAATCATTCAGCTCTTTAGCTGCAGCGACAGGTTAAATCTAATCTACCCCTCAATTATAATAATTCTGTCTGGTGTGCAGGCATCAGTTCATTTGCAAACCAATGGTAATGAAATTATATATTCAAATAAACACTCAGAATGAATGATAAACACTCAAATTATCCACCAAATCCACTCTGTAATTACAGCTTTAAAATAGCATGAAAACATTTCATCACCAGCTTGCAGTGCATACACTATGTTTCCAGCATTTCTGCTAAATAAGACAACACATCCGAGTGTCGTGGAAAAGCTGGGGGGGGGGGGGCGAGAGAGATGACGTCATGTGGCAAAAGCACGCTGGTGCTGGAATGAATCTACAATATCGCAATTACATGATGCGCGCTTAATGCCTTAGAATCTGCGGTCTTCACTAAGCGACTAAGAGTTGAGCAGAAAAGTCTTTAAATCACGTCTGCTGAGACCACGGCAGAGGCCGACCATTATGTCGATGCATTATCTAAGCGGATTTATCTCCTTTTAATCAACTACCGACAACATGCACGCAGACCCATACTGAACCACTTCTCTTAATTTTGCATGACGCGCCACACAAAGTTGAGGCAGAGATGCTGCTCCCTCTGGTGACCCACACCTGAGGCACTTTTTCCACCCCTGCGATAAATCTCACTCAGTAAGGCAAGAAGAGATGCAATTAGTGGATGCTATTCTGTCTGTACTTGAGAAAAAAGGCTTTTTTGTCTCCTTGCTTCACACCTTATGTGTTTGCCAATACATTGGCTGTTAATTGGAAAGATGAGTCTAAGGGTCTAACACTGGCTGAGAGAGGCTGTGTTGACAGCTTCGATGGCTTGCGATTTATATTAATATGCTAATCAGTGACTTTTTATGGCACCGACACTGAGGTCGTAATTAAGACGTTACACACAGGAATTGTGTTACCTCAATTCAGTAATTGGTGCAGCAGAAAGTGGGGAAAATCGAGAGCTTTTCCTGGAGCCTCACACGACATTGAAGGTAAGCGTCTCTGTGGGGCCACATAGGTTGGACCAAGTCTTGGGCCCATGGACTTTAGTTGCAGAAACAGGCTATTGGTACATGGAAATGAGAGTCTTGTGGTGCACTTCATACCTTTGGGCCAATATCCTCATGCTGGTTCTCCTTAAAAAGGGTTTAGACTAGATGTCTGAATGTGAGAGGTACTGCAAGAGTGTGGGGCTAATTATGAGGATGCCCTAGACTGAACTGGTGGTGGGGGGGGGGGGGGTCTTGATAACCGTCGGGTAAAAGTGTATTATTATGTTTTCATATTTGTCTCCATATTGTCTTGTAACACAGACAAAGATGGAGTAGGACAGTCAACCTAACAGCAGCTGACCTTGGGTTGGTGTAAGACTGACATAAGAGTGAACTGGGCACATTTTATTATGGGCACCAGTCTCGAAAAAATCTTCAGTTGAGCACCAAACAGGACCGAACAGTTGCTCCTCTGCAGCTACAAAAAGACATTTGAGGTGGTTTGGGCATCTGGTAGAGAAAAGTCCTTGACGTCTCCTTATGGAAATCTTTCAGGGACCATGATGCAGGCTCAGAATTCACTGGAGGCTCCCTTTTTGGCCTGGGATCCAAGAGATGAACCTCAAGACGTGGCTATGGAAAAGGATGTCTGGGCTTTTCTACTCAGTCTTTTGCCTCTGGACGAGTGGTGGAGAACGTTGACGGTGATGTTTCATTAAAGAAGTGGAGAGTGTGGATTGCTTTGACCAATCACAACCCCGGCATCCAGGCAGATGGAACGCTAACAGCCATGTTCTGGTGTGTTCTAATCAGCGGTGGTTTTCCCTGCACCCATGCACTCACCTTGGCCATGGCCTCTGCGATGGACTCCACCATTCCTCCCACCATTCCCACTTCGCTGGCAGCCTCATTCAGCGTCACCATGATATCATCAACCGCCTCCTTCATGAGCTGGGCTGCCTCGGCAATGGCATCATGGGTATGGGACGCCTGCGAAGTGTGACACCAAGACACGTTAAATAAGACCGCCCAGATAATCCTTCTGGGGGTGGAGCAGCCACGTATAAGAAAAGAACATAAAGTCAAGTAGTTTTACCTTTGGGTTTCCTCCACCCTCCTTGGCAGCGTAGAGCATCTGCAGGGCAGACTCAGCCAGGGTCTTCGTTTGGTCCAGGAAAGTCATCTGCTGCTGGTGGTCATTCAGCTTGGATGCCACACCCCAAGAGGCCACAATCAGAGGTTCAAAGTAACCAGCCAACTGGGTCACCTGAGGTAAAGGGTGACCGTTCTTAATGAGTTCACTGAGACTTCCTCAATTACAGCAAAATGGACAGAAGAAGAGTTACAGTAAATCAATTGCCAATATTAAAATGCACGGCCTTAAATACGTGTGTGCAAAAATGCATGTGCAGGGGCCAACTTGTGGTATCTTGTTCAGTTCTTTTCAGGTTGCCCTTATTTGACTTGATTATTAAGGTTGCACTCGGGTACATTTACCTGTTTAAAAACTGGGAATGAAATCATAGCCTCTTTTATTTTTTTTTACACGAGAACGGAGCATTTATGGGCATCTACTAAAGAAAGTGCACCGACTATAAAACAGAAATGCAAAATAGGTATAAAATGTAGTATAATACTATGGTAAGGTATTGATAGAGATATTGCGGTGATAAGTATCACAATACTAATTTTGTCCAGAAAACCCACTCCTAACATGTGGAAATGTGTAATAATGCTACCCATTTAAAATACCTGTAGTTGCTCCACGAGTATTTAAGTTAAGTAATTAACTCCCTGCCCCACATACCTTGTGTCCTAGTTGGGAAGCCTCGCCTCTGGCCGCAGTGGAAACGGGGTCAATTAAGTGGCCAATTTCCTGCACAGTGGACGTCAGCTGCTCTTGTAGCGCCTGAAGGAGAGGAAATAAAAAGAAATTAGTTTTTGTCTTGCTTTTTATGGGAGACAGAGGTACATTCAAACAAGTCAGCTGGAACCTGCTAAAAAGCACTAGGCAGGGAACTAAACAGGGAAATATTGGCCCCAAGCTACTCTAGCTTCTAAAATGTCAGCTTAAACTCTGCATAACGCAACAAAACTGGTGCCAGAGCCAAAAAACCGCTCTGCAACTGGTTCTGCGTTAAAATATACCAATCTCAGGTATAGAGCATAAGGATCCAATAGGATCCAAATGGTACTGCAGGTCTGCTACTGGAAGGATCAACAAAATTCTTTAAATGATATTAAATCCCAGATTTCTGTCTAATGAGCTATTTGTGACCTAGAATGGACAGAAACCTAATTCAAACCACCAATAATAGACCTATCATTCAACAGAGTGACACTTAAAGCAACACAAGGACTAGAAAGTGAAAAACAACAATCCGAATGTAAAATTGACTGAAAAAGAGAGAGAAAGATTTCGGTAGTTGTCTCTGGAAAATGACTTATTTTCTGATGGCTGCTTACCTCCAGTGAGATGTCGTCCCTGCTGGGTAAATTCTGGCTGACTGCTGCCAGAGAGGCCTGCTCAATGTCCCGGATACATTTGTTGATGTTATCAATTGACGCGTCGCACTCCCTCTGGCCTGGGGCCTTGTCCCTGAGAACAAAATGGGAGCAGGAAAAGAAGAGAAACAGAACGCAATAAAATGGTTGGAAACAGCAGTCAGAGTAAAATTGAAGGACGATGTATGGGGGTTAGGGAAAAAAAATTGAACAGAGAAGGTGGTGAAGAAAAAAAAAAAAAGACAGGAAGAGAGAAAAGAAGTGTAAATGTTAACAAGACTAACACTTATTAAAACACAGACAGGTTCCAGGATGTCTCTTTAACATCTTTTCTTCTGGTTCCCTCAGCTCATTGCTGCTCAGGTCACATCTGCTGAAAATTGGCCTGAAGGGTCTCGTCACTACACGGGGAGATCAAGCCGGGCAGCCAAATTAGCTTTGAAGCCTCCGAGTGGTCTGGGGCACCGGCCACAAGGGCAGAATAAGTTTAGTTAAACATCCATTTCCATGCATGGTGGCACACTGAAAGCAAAACTGAAATTCATCATCTTTTCATATAATAAGAAACAAAGTCATGAGGTTGGCTTTTGCAAGATGGAGTCCTTTCCTATTTGTGTTCTTTGGCACTGCAGTGTATCACTGAATGCTATCACTCTCAGTACACAATTCGAAGCCTGAAAGGAAGACTGAATGAACGAGGATGCCAAGCTGGCTGTGCGTTGATGTTCTGAGCAGAGCAGAAACATTCAAATTCAGTGCGTTTGACACGAGCAATTAGTTCCTCAAGGCCATCAGATTTGTTCTGATCAAGGTCAGGTACAAAAAAGTGTGAAAAAGGTGATTTCATATTATATCATTTCGGCATGCTTTCTCAAGGATGCTGCATTAGTCTCACAGGCGTATTCAGATAAATGGAAAGGAAAACTATAATACAGTCAAATCTTAATTCTGAAATGTATAACCGTAATTTTCCCCTCCCATAATCCCCTTTGTTTATCCAAAAACAACAACAATTACTGCAGAGAAATAGAGTACAGTGGTGTAGAAATGGGGAAAAGGATTAAAACAATGATGCCTTGGTAACTTTCGCGTGTCCGATGGACTTCATTGATCTCGAATAAGAACTAGTCTGTCACCTGACCCCCCCACATCCCTTTCTTTAGTGTCCCCATTTGTTACATCTGAACACATTTTCGCTCACTAACCGGATGGCTGTGATGAGACTCTTGATGGAGTCGGACACGGTGCGAGAGTGACCAGCCAGCACAGACCAGGTGGGCGGGTCTTTGGGGTTGATAACCAATGAGCGTGCAGTCTTGAGCAGGTGGGTGGAGCTGTCAAGCATGGAGCGCGCCGAGTGGAGGATGGGCTCCTGTGCTGCAAAGCCCTACAGAGAAAAAAAACAAACAAACATTGAACTTCAGCGCGCATGTAGAAATGTTTATTACAATATCCTGTTTTTTTCAGCATGTGCCACTATTTGCTAGAAAACCTCGATTAATCTAACGATGCACGTAATCGCTGCACATGAATACTACAATCACTAATGTTCATTTGGCCAAACCTCGTTGCTGATTTGAGCTGGGATGCTGGCAAACTCTGGGTTGGAAGCGAATGTCGTCAGGTTTTCCACAGCCTCGATCAACGGAGCAGTGGCGACGCGACACTTGTTCCTGTTCTCCTCGGAGAAATCGCCATCTAAAGCCTAGAAAGTGAGAGTGACGGAATATGAAGGTGCACGAAACAAATCTGATTAAACTAGAGTACCTATTAAGTCATCTAACATAAGAGTAAAGAATGAAACAAACCACAGAGAGAACATTTGATAGAAACAAGTTTTGGGATGCTGATATGAATCAAAATTGTTTCAGATTTTACTCGGAGGATCGATCACAAAGGGCATAAAGCCAATTAGGGGACAGGGCCAACCTTTTGACAAGACTGGCAGAGAAATCCTACCTTGATGGTTTTGACCAAGTTGGCAGTGTTGTTGGCCACCTCCTTGGCAGACTGGACAAAGTGCCTCTTGGCAACTGGGTTGGTCGTCTTGGAGGATGCCAGACGGCAGGCGTTGCACAGTGCCGAGGTGTGCTTAGCAACAATGGTGGCTGCGGACAGCACCTGCCGCATTATAAACAGATTGTTAAATTAGTAAATGAGATTTGATCTCAAAGAAATCATTTGTACCATTAACATTTCAATGTACTAAAAAGGAATATACTATAGTTCTAGTATGCTCATCCCCTTTAACTTCTGATATAGTTTGGCGAGCTGGATACTGACTGTGGGGGGCATATAAGTAGGCTGTTAGTCTTGATCAAAGACTGATGATAATGACGTTGTGAAGGTTCACAGTTTGACACTTCTGCAACAGAAATTTGCAGAAAACACAATTTCGAGAGCTAGAAGCAGATGGCTTTGTCAACGTCAATAGTTTGTCTGTCTGTTATGGGGTTTAGTAATAAATTACAAAGTTTTCTGTTTGAACTATTTCCTTTAAAGCAAGAAGTTGTGAAAGTGGAAAATCTCCAAAAATGTCTATAAAGTCATCATGGGGAAAGGATTTAGAGCTATCTTCTTACTCAAAGATCAACATTAGAAAATGTGCATGCAGTCTGAGCAATAAAAGAACCAATAAGCCATATAAAATTCATAAGGTTTAACACTGAGTGCAACACTCTGACCTGACAATGAATCATACCATGACACATCTCTGCAGAAACGCTAAGATACCCATCTGATCCTGCTGCCGACACCTAAACCCGTTATAATGTAGTTCAGACAGGTTTTTGGCTGACTGCAGATGATACAGAGAATAATGTAAGTGCATGTACCTGTGACGGACTACTGTCTGGGTCTACAAGATTCTGACAGGCCATCTGGATTGCCTGGTTGGCTTTGGCAAACTGGATGGGATCCACCAACCCTTGATGCCCTGCCTGACTGTTGGGATCAGACACACCCACCAGGTAGGAGGCCTGTGGAGTTAACAAAAAAAAAAAAAACTCCCATCATCAGCATTCACCAACATTGCCACTGCCAAGAAAAAGGCAATACGATCCATTTCATTAGTTCCTGTACTGCGAGAGTTGTTCCTCCACATCCTGTACCTGTCCTGCAGCTTCGGTGAGGCCACACAGGGCTTTTGAAGCTGATCCTACACAGTCTCCAAATGCAGACACATCTCCGGTCTTGCAGTTCTGAGAAATACCTGCCATAGACTCTCCCAGGACCTGGACAAAACAGAGGAGCAGGTAACCAGTGCAAAGAGGGAAGAAAAGAGAAGAACGCTTAGCACGCTACGCTCTGTGTGCACAGAGTGCTTGGGGTGTTTGATCATTAGGCCGTTTGATTTGAAGGCCTACCTTGGAGTTCTCCATCACACTCTCGATGCAGTCAAAGTAGGAGAGGTCACTGACTGGCTCGTTGGGATTGTCTAGCATTCCTCTGACGGCCTGGTAGAAGAGTGACCAGTATGAGTCTTTTCCAGGTTATTCATTTTCCCCATATTCTCCCAAAAATGCTAAATATGATTATTTCTTTGGGCACTACCCAGACAGACCATGGTAAATAAAAGACCTGCATCAAGCCTTTGTTGATATGATAATACTGAATGTTTGTTCCCAAGGTTGTAAAGTTCGGTTTACCTCCAGCTCTCTCAGAGCGTTGTCACACTCCTTCTGTCCGGGAGCCTGCTGTGTACACAGCGTGATCAGCTGATTAATGCTGTCAGTCACTGCTCTGAAAATCAGAACACGCACAGAAAATAGGAAATCACACCCGAGTCCTTGAAGGTGCATGGTAAGAGGTGTTGGCGAGCATCCTGGCTTTGATGTGGGTGAGCACATTTGCTGCCGGTTTGTGTGTGTGCAAGCTTATTCAGTTCATCAGCAAATGTTTGAAATTTCGTTCAGCTTGTCCTTTGGAAAATGTCGGACTTTTTGCTCATATTTTCTTTTATTGCACGTGAGGTTGGCAGCTGCAACCAGCAACATTAAAACCTTTAATGACAAAGTTATGACTGAACGCATTTTGTTGACAACATGGACATCATAGCAAAATGCACTTTGCCTGGTGGATGGTATTACTACAGTTCAATATGTTGAATAGAGTTACTAACTGCTCAGTGTTGTAAAACAACAAAAATCAGACTGTATCATAACAATTCCTACAGGAAGTACCATGCTCTTCTCAGAAAATGTTAGATACGCTACAATATATACTCTATGGATACAAGCATTCAAAAACACAGTGTATAGGTGTGTGCATCAGTGGCTAGTTGTGATACCTTGCAGCAGCAGCTAGCAGGTTCTTGGCATTTGCTGCTGCAGGGTCTACAGACAGACTCTTCGCTGCCAGCAGCAGCTTGCTGGAAGCCATGGAGATGTTCTTGAGGTTACCAATCACCTGCACCTGGTCATCCTTTTTCTAAAATTAAAAAAAAAAAAAAGGAGAAAAAGGCTTTTATATCCATTACAGACGTTTTTTAAAGACGCTGATGTTCTTCTGCAATTGATTTAACAAGACTGACCTGCGTGTGGCCGGCCATCTCTATACCAGCATCCAGGAACTCATCAAAGTCTTGGCTGAACTTCCCAGAGGCCACCGCCAGCTGGCTGCTGGAGCCTCTGGAGGCATGGACCACGTCGCCTGCTGACTGGTTCAGGTCCGCTGCTGTTTGGTTCAGCTCGCTCTGGGCCTCCTGAAAGGACTTGGATGCTGGTGGGACCTGAAACGGGTGGGGGGGGCAAAGAAGGGGTTAATGAAGAAAGAGAGATATTTTACAGTATTTATTTTTTTTTTTAAAGCAGTAACATTTACTGTAGGTGTGAGCGCAACCACAAAACCAGTTTATTGCTAACTGTGGATGGAAATTAGAGACGATAAAACTGAAAAAAGATTATTAACCGAGTCCATTGCGGTGATGCCGCTAGCAAAGAGAGCATTTAACTTAACTACTGATGTGACCATTCAAAAACTACCACATCTGGGCCTCGTTGAAATGGTTGTATAATAATGGGTGTTTCTGAAATCGGAAAATGGCGTGCATCCATTCTGTGCTCAAAATTTCAGCTTCAAACTGGAGAACTGCAAGTGAGAGTGGTAAAATAAACTTTCCCTATATGTGTACTAATGACTAAACATTAGTATTCCAATCATGTCAGGCTGTGACATCACTGAACAATGTTCTAGAAAATAGTAATTGAAATAATGACTGAAACCTTTCCCCATCTAGTAGCCAATTTCACTTGTAACTTATGTGTGTCATTAATCTTCAAACGTTCCTCAAGGATCTTTCTGCTATGGGCATTTAAAGAAACACATTATGCTAATTTCTTCTCTGGTGAGTCACAGACCAAACTCACAGTTTCAATCAGGAGTTTCTTGCTGGACTCCCCGATGCTCTTGAGAGCCATGTCCACATCCTTCTGGCCCGGCAGACAGTTGACGCAGTTATTCAGGGAATGAGACACAGCCTTGGCAACCTGGAACACACAGCAGGTTCACAGTAGACTGGGTTACAGTGACTAGACGGACATAAAGATCTGAGAAGGCAGTCCTGCAGAATATTTGATATCACCGTTTATATATTCAAATTTTATAAATATTTATTTGCGTGTCCTCTTTGGTTGTGTAACTCACCACAAAATGGGTTGTCAAATCACAGAGGCCACAAACAGAAGCACATGACATGAACATGAAACGGACCTTAGTGAAGCAGTTCACCGACATGCAAACATGAGCCCGAAAGTTCAAAAGAGCAGCACAGGCTTCTTAACTTCATTTAAGCATTATTTATTTAGTTTGTGGAGAAGATATGAGGAGGACAAGACATAAATAATGAATATGCCACCAGGTTTATGACAGAGTCCCCTGCTATATTTGACAGGTGTTTCATGTATTACTAAGCAGATGTAGACATTCATCTGGAAAAGAAAATATTTAGCAAAATATATTGAGCAAAGACAGAAGCACTGGTGGGCAAAGAGCTGACTTCACCTGTGAAGTTTACATGGCTGTGTGGTTAATTTCCTACAACAGCAGTAACGTGACTTTTGACAGGCAGCTACACAGAACCTATGTAAAACACAAAGGATTCAGTGAGCTCTACGAAATGTTCAGCATAAATAAACTTTGTGTTTCTGAGTTAAAAGACTGTGTTTGATGTGTATGGAGTTAAAACTAACTGCAACAATAAAACATTCATGACACATACTGTATACACCCTGTATGTGCTAAGAAAAATATTACTAAACACTTCCTTAAATGAACTGTTGGAGGGTGGAGATGATGGTTAGAGTAACTGAAGAGTGACAGTCCAATCACAAGTGAATCAGCGCAGGAAAAACAAAAGTCTCATGGTCTCACAAGTAGCAAGAATTCTGCAGAACTGCCTTTGCCGTGACATTAGATGGCACTGGTGCTATAGTCTGACAGAAAGATGAACCGAGCATTCTAGGGTGCAGCATCAAGTGTTATAAAGGTTAGACATGCAGAAGAGTGTCCATAACCCCCCCGAGCAATCCTGAACCATCTCACCTGCGCCAGCCTCTGCTGACTCTCAGCGTCTCCGGGGGAAATCAGTGCCTGCTTGGCCTCATGAATGAGAAGCGCTGAGCCCTCCATAACGTCGCGAGCCGAGTCCAGCATGGCGGCGGCAGCCTTGGGGTCTATGGAGGAGGCGGCGACGCCACGGGCCGCCTGGGCCAGTGTTTTCAGGGCCTGAGCCGTCTCCCTGGCTGCTATTCCTACACACAGAATCAGAGGTAAGAGACTACAAATTTGACACACAACAACTGCAGTCAGGAAACCATCTGAGAGACATCATAGATAAATTACATCTATGATTCAACTGCTTTTTAACATATTTGTAATTTGCAAATACATTTGTTCAAAACAAGATTTGTGTGCGCATCAGAATACATTTGTGAAACTTCTTTTTAATATATGTGGATCTTTATTTACATTTAAATACTACAAGAAATATTCTTGTGTGCACTTGCCTGCATTTGTGGAAAGAGAGTCATTTACATATTAAAAACAAAATCACAAAATACATTTGTGAATCCTTCTGTGCGCATTCTGGGGGCATTGTTATGATATAGCGCTATATAAATAAAATTTGATTTGATTTGATTTGATTCATTAATATCTGATCCCATGTGTGTACAGTGTGTGCTGCACAATAGCACTGCACACAAAACATGCACTCTTACATGCATGATGAACTTACAGCCACAGAAGTGTTTGTGGCAGTGAGCGCACACTTAGCCCGTTACAAGAGCTATTAAAACTGGACTCAATGCTCGCGGTGGCTGCTGGGATCACACGTGTTCGGCGCAAAAGTTGTATGTTTACGACTGCTGAGTCAAGAGATAAGTTTACTTGGCGACTGAAAGGCAGGTCTCAGCGTGGCTTAAGAGGAAAGTTGTGAAGTTAATAAAAATGGGATTGAAAATTGAAGAAGTCAGTATGTCACCTGTGTAGTGTTCATTTCCTTGTGCAGCACAGGTGAGCAGCTGAGCCATGGAGGATCCCACTGACTTGGAGGTGCTGCCCAGATCCTGAGCACACTTCTCCAACTAAAGCAGCGGAAAAGGGGAAAATAAAACTACAGCTTTATATGTAAATAATTAAAAACTAAATATTAGGCCTCAAAAACCCATTTGACCCTGCTTCAGGCATGAGTTGCTGGTAGACAATATCTTTTGTATAGCTTAATGCAACTGCCATTTTTCACGTTGGCTTTGGAAGAATGAAGCCCGAGTCGATCTTACTGGGTCTAAAATGTCTCTTACGGATTCTCCGGGTAGTGGTTTCAGTTGGACATTAACAGCAGCCAGCTTGGCATCTTGCAGCTCGCTTCTCAGGGTCTGGATGGCAGTGAGCGCAGAGTCGATCTCCACGGGGCCGCAGGCTTCATGGGCCTAGAAGACAAAGGGAAGTCTGCAGTCGCTCACAGTTCACACGGTTACAAAGGGCTGTTACTTATGTTTTGCACTTGCAAATAGTGATCCATTGACAGAAATACATTTTATTGTCAGTTTCCACTGGTTATAAACTCAAACAACTGCTGCAAATCCTGTACTTGAGGAAAGTGCATCACGGGTCGACTGACGTGACTCGATTAGACTCAGGAGTCTGTAGTTTACCCTCCAGCGCATCTTATATGGACTAAGCGGTAAAAAAAATAAAAAAGAAAAAAGAACTTGTTGACTCTGTGGAAAACATGGATGGCTCCACTTTTTCCCATTATGTGATTTTAAATCATGTTGCATATTATACGTGATCCAGATAGGTGCAGAGTCTTACTGGAGTGATGCGGGTGTATTAGGTTTGTTTTTGCATGTAGTTTGCATGTAAAATACAGTGGCGTCCTGCATGCACTGCCACATACTGCGAGTGCCTGTGTCTATCTGTGCTCTACCTTCTGTGCAGACGTCCTCAGCTCAGCCAGGCAGGTGGCCAGGTTCTTGGCACACTGACCCAGTTGCATGGCTGCAGCCTGATCCGTCACCGTGGGTACAGACGACTTGGCCGAGGTCACCATCTTACTACCAGGCTGCACAGTGGAAAAGAAACAAAAAAATTATTTTCACTTCAAAAACTATAAAATGTTATAAAAATGATATTCTCCCTTAATGAACTGCCTGGAAAACTAAATGTTGCTCTGGGCAACAACAAGGAACAGAGGTTAAATTATGTGGCGGTATTTGTGGAGACACCAGTTCTAAAAAAGTGCCACTGAGGAATTAAACACATAATCCCATCACACCACTGCTTCTATAACCGCCTCCCAAAACGAGGTTACAGGCCTATTTTTAAGTAGAACCCCACATGACAGAAACACTATTTATAGTTTGTTCAGCCTGGTTCCCAATGTAGGACTGAAGTTACTCAATTTGAGTATGGGGACATAACATTTTAACAATCTCTTCTCCAGCAAAGGTGAGAAATGGTAATGCAAAATGCGTGTGTACTGCACCTGCAGGAAGTTCTGGCTGGCAATGATGAGTGCGAGTTGTGCACTTAGGTCATCTGGTTTGGCCTGACTGCCACGCACCCCCTGGACGAGTTGTGGGATGTGGTCTGCCACTGCCTATACACACAAACACACGCAAAAATATAGAAAATGGAAACTTCACAGATTAACTAAAAGGCTCACTATAGAATCCCTCTATTCTATTCGATTCTATGAATCATCAAGAAAGTACAGATCCTCACCTTACAGCTCTGCACTAGCTGCTGGTGAGCAGCAGTGTTCTTGTTGGAGGCGGCGGCATTTTGAGCAGCAGCGATGGTCTGTGTGGCTGCAGCCGCAGCCTGTTTGGCAGCAGTCTGAGGAATATTAAAACCCATACAGACATCCACATGTAAAATACCATTACAGGTATACATTACAGTAACTGTCTGCCTCTGTATCCATCTGAAGTGTCCATTTAAAAAGGACATAGTTCTCAGGTGACATCTCTGCTTTTGAGTCTGGCGGTTTGTGGTATCAGGGACTTCAAATATTATAGTCCTCATATTCACATTTTCCCAAATTTCCCTCCACCAGATCATAAGCTGCATGAATAAATAATAATTTAAATAAAATGGTATAAATGCATTTGGGTGGAAATACAGCATAAATTAAAGTTTGGTCCTTACATTTTTCAAGTTCCGTATAAAAGATCTTACACTTCGTTTATACAAATCCAATATATTAGTCTAGAAAATAAAAATCCTTACATTACCGCAACTAATGACATGAATGTCATGTTGGATTGTAAATATTTTCAGTTTCAGGATGAGGGAGCCATGTTTCTCGAGACACAATGTGGCATCACTGACCTCCAGTCTGTTAATCAGTTTCTTCTTAATGGCATTCTGAGCAGCGGCATTGGTGGCCACGCGCAGCCCCTCCGCAGCCTCCCTCAGTCTTTGCTGCTGGTCCTCGTTCTCTGGGTACGCCGCGGCGCCCTGAGCAGGCACACGCACAGATCAGCAAGTACAGGTGAAAGAACAGGTGAGCAGGATGGGAAAACAGCAGGTAAAAAAGCGGGAAGACCCAAAAAAAAATTAATGATCTGTTCACAGCATTCCCTGCCTTGCTACAATCTTTAAAAAGATGATTTCTTCTTTTCTTTGAAAAGCACCACCATTCCCAAGTGACTGGGTAACACGTCGGCACTCATTGCATCACACACCTACTGAGACGAGCAGCAGACACACCCACGCAACTGCCATCAGTGCACACAAGTCATCTTAGAATACCCAAATGAGTGTACACAGCTCTTTGAAAATGACGCAGACTTAAATCACTGCACTCAAGCTCAGCTGCAGCTCCTCTTCACTCCAACAATTAGCTCTTTGTTGATGACTAAATGGCAATGAGCGATGCCGTTTATTCCCATTAGCAAAGCAGCTCTTTTGATCTTCCTGTTTATGAATCCAGCAGTACAAGATAACTGGGTTCTGTGGAGACCAGCATCACTTAGCACCTCCGTGTCTCCCGCTGTTGGAGAGAAAGCCAAGCCTGCTGCCATTAGGTGAATTCACTGGGAAGGTCTATAGCTTCACCTGCAGCCACGCAGGAGAGGTGTGCGTGCTACTTAAAACCCATGTCATTAAGGTAATGTTAAAGCCCACAGATGCTGCTGGCAGAACTCTCCGCAGACACAGATATCACTATGAGCAAGGCACAAGTGTACAAACAGAAAAAAAGTCATTTTGCTCTTCAGCAATTCAAAAAAAAAAAATACGCACTCAACTTTGCATTAATCACAGTAAAACGATGTTAGTGACAAGCTTCAAATCAGTGGAGTTTTTAGCTGTCGTCTGCCGGCTGGCAACTGCTGACACTATTTAAATTTAAACAGTCAATTTGCATAATTATTAAAAAGTGCAGATTTCCAGAGGAAGTAACATGATATCACATGCAAGAACTCATCATTGCGAACTAGCCTTCAAAAAGAAAAAGGTCCGTTTTACAGTGATGAGTGAAAGTCTACGGCTAAAGCAAATGCTTACCTGGCGTGGGATTTAAAAAAAAAACAGAAAAAAAACACAAGCATAAACACAGTCAGCTGTAAAAGCCCAAAAAACTAAACTGCACCAGCTCAATCAATCAGTTACCAAGGCAATGGCTGGCTGAGGTCTCCGGCTCCATTGACACAGATAAACATGCAGCTGTGACGCTGATAAGTCTGGCATCAAGCTCGACCATCAAGCCAGCTGGAGGGCGTCATTTCATTTTCATGGTGGAAGTGGAGGGTTATTAATATCAGGGTGTGATTCCGTGCACAGATAATGAGACTGATGGAGAGAGATAGCAGATAAATAGTTGGGAGATGGGATGAGCTTGCCCCTCGGCCACCTGGGAAGAAAGAGTCTGACATCCTCTTACTCTTAATCATGTTAGGCTGGAAACTTTAAATGCTGTATGGATTAGAATATTTCAACCTCATCATTTTGTACTTATTTGACCATTTGTTCATACTTCATTCATGGCCATTGCTGTTTATAGAGGGAAAAATCTATAACTACACTTCCAAAACACTATGAAACCAAAGGATTAGACCAGGCCCTGTATAAATCAATGTACTAAACAGGATTGTCGAGTTCCAATTAATTAAAAAAACTGTCCTCCACCATGTTTACACTGGATATCCAACATGGTTCATAGTGCCAGCAAAGCAGCATTTCTTTTATTTATTCATCTCATCAAACATTTAATGAAACAACTTGGAAATTGCAGCTATGTTCATGTATATTTGAGATTAAGGAGGGAAAGAATTGTGGCAAAGAGAGCTCAAAGTTGCCTTTAATATCTAGGAAATTATATGACAATTACAGAAACAAACCTAAAAATCCAAAGACTGTCAGAGTGGCATTAACGGCAGGTTGGGAGCAGGGTTGAAAAGCTCAACATGAACAGCAAGCGCAGATTATTAGAGGCACATCCTGCAGCTGCTACATAAACCATTAAGTAATTTCAAAAAACACAACTAAAGCACACAAGGTGTTTAAAATCTAATTGGAAAGGAAAAACGCAAAACAGAATTCTACGAACCCACAAAACTCATTCAATGTCTGAGGACTGACTCCATCACTGCAAAACCGCTTCCAGAAACGCACGTTGAGATTCGGGCATTTTCAAATTAAAGATCGGTCCATGCCCTACGTTTCTATTGCAGAAAGTTTTGAAGGTCATCCTTTATTAATAAAATAACACTTTACTAACAAGACTAAGCAGAATTACTTCCGAAACTGTCATCCTTGGTCTTTTTGTTTTTACGCACACACACACTCTCTCTCTCGGGGTGTCTGACTCAGCTTCTTTCCCCTCTGCTGTCACACAGTATGTTCGATAGAATAAAACCCAGCCCTGGAGATATTCATCCCGTCTTAAGAAATGCTACTACTGCGATTAAAACTCTTTTCGGTTAACGAGATGAATAATGCATAAAGCTTGTTTTACACTAGCCCCTCGGTTCAGTGAACATCCTGCTCTCTTCTGAAGAGCAAAGTTGAGGTAGAAAAGCAAAATTATAAGAAAATAAACAGAATAAATATTGTATGCTTTATGTCTCACGCGCTGCTCACCTTTGCTGCCTCCACCATCCTTGCGGTGGCGTCAGCCAGCAATTTTGCGGCGGCCAGCAACTTCTTAGAATTGTCCACGTCCACCTCGGCCTCCGCGTCAGACCTCATGGCATTCACCAGGTCTGAGGTGGCCTGAGCCAACACCCGAGCCTGACGAACCATCTCTCCTGAGAGGTGATTGGAGAGGTGGTGAGGGGAAGGAGAGACACGCGAGAACAATGGGAGAGAAGTGGATTCATGGATAAGTTACAAATGCGCCTGAGTTTGTCGTCATGAATAATTTGGGGAAAAAAAAAAAATCAGACTAATGAGGTAAGGCCAAAGGGACTGGTGTTTACGTTCTCTGTCAAAGTGAATGTATCAGCTGATCTGCCGACACAGCACTCCTTTCTGTTTCCTCTCTTCACATTTCATGTTTGTATCTGAATGTCAGGTTTGACATAACCGGACATATTTGACAAACGGTTCAAAGGAGATGTTATCCAACTGGCTGTGTGCGTTCAGGCCTCAGCAGAGGAAACTGCGATTCTACTTGTCTATCAAGCAAATCAATTCGGCTGAGCTGACTGCTGGGCCGGGACATTCTCTGTGCATCTCTATCTTTTCTCTGCTGTCAGACTTGTGAACATCACTGTCAGCTTTTCTCTGTGGCTTCACCACAGCTGACAACCGTCCATTCAAACCCGCCATCATGCCAGTCTCTCTGAGGAGAAGATGGGATGAAGCGCGATCTGATACACAATAAGACATCTCAGAAACCAGAAACTTTAGATGTGTGGAAAGCAAGTTTTACAGCTTACATTAGATATAGTTTACCTGCTTTTTTTCGACAGTTTTTAAAAAAAATAAAAACAAGATATTTGGCTAGAGCAGGTCAAATGTATGATGGTTTGCACTGAGTAGTACGACAGGAGACGCTGGTATTCGGGTGATCATCGGGCAGATTCAGGTCGAACCGTTGTCAGGGTCTGGTAGGTTTTGGTCAAAAAATATAACGAGCACATCCAACACTCTCTAATAAAATACAGAATAGCAAAGTGTGATCAGTCACCGAGTTCTGCTTACAAACCATCATTTTTAGTTATTGGGTTTTGCTCATATTATCAATAATCCTATAAGAGCATTTTAATTCTCTATTTGTAGGCGACAACTGTATTATTGACAGGACTAAGAATCCACAGCTATGCTAGTGGCTCTGTGGGCTGTATCTAGTCACAAGCTACATGCAGATGTTTAGCAGGTGTAGTGTTTTCCATGTTCACCAATTTAATTAAGCATATGAGCACGCTAACCATTGCTAATTAACACTAACGACTGAGCTAAGGCTGATGGGAAAGCCATCGGTTTTGTAGGTGTTTGGCCATAAAATAAAGTACTGGACAAAAAATAATAAAATGAGCCGATGATGGCTCCAGATAAAAAGAGATGGGATTGTCATAGTGATCACTTATCCTGAGGGGGGCAAGAAAGTCTGTACCAAATATAATGGCAATCCATCAAATAGTTGTCGAGATCTTTCAACCTGGACCAGAGGGGTGGACCAATTGATCAAAGGCCGACATCGCTATCCCTAAAGCCATGCCGCCAGCATGACTAATAAAACCTAAAACCTCACTGAAAGTAGTCATTAGCTGTTACGTCTGACCCACAGCCAGCTGCTTTAACCATGATTGCTTTTCAAATCAAAAATACATTCATCTTAAAAGGGTAATACTCCATACTCGACTTGTACTCGTGTTAATTAACATACATACATTATTAAAAACAAACAAAAGCATTCGTTTGCATGCATTCATTTCACCAGATTTCAGCCCTTTTCTGTATTTTATACCATGTACCATGTTGTAAAAGTGGATGCACAATTATGATTCCTTTCTCAGCTTTTCCAGCAGCTCTAAGCAGTAACCTCTTTTGGACTCACCTGCGTCTCCCATTGAGCTGAAGATACTCTCAGTGACGGTCATAATGGTGTCTGTGGCCTGGTCATAGCGCCCGATGGGCTCTCCCCTTGACGTGTACTGACGAACGTGCTGCAGGAGATCTACCAGAGCCTGACTCACCACACTGGCTGCTGCGCTCACCTTCAAAGCAGGAGATGCACATCATCAACGTTGGTGCTGCGTTTCTTAAGCTGCATTATTCCCTGCTTCTTATTCCATCAGGCTGGGGAGCAGCCCCCCTGACTCATCATCTTCATTGCTTCTTAAGCCGGGGCTTAGTACACAAACTGAATGCCATAAATAAAAGACGTCCACTGTGGCTTACGTGAAAAAAACCAAACAAAAAAAAACCTTGAGAATCCGTTTTCATTTGATGCTAATTAGCTTTTTTCTTTGTCAAACTTGTGATATTATGTTGTTATCTTCTGAGACAAAACCAAACAATTCAGTACACCATCGGTCTGTACTGACCTGTTTGAGGAGCTCGCCATCTTCTGTGGCTGAGAGGCAGGCCTGGACGCAGCTTTCCACCGAGCGATCCACCAGCTTTCCAGCCTCGATTAACTGCTCCTGGCAAACCGGTGAACTGATGGTGGGACTCACAACCTACAATAACAAGGTGAAAAATGTAAAAATAAAGAGAACGATGAAGGAGGATCAAAATGGCATATAGGAGACAAAACGCCACCTTGGAATTATAAAGTTCCATCTGCTTTGTTTGCGATTTTCAGAAGTTGAGATTCAAAGTTTTTGCATTCCCACTAGTTGATAGAGATAGATGATAGAGTTGATAGAGTTTTCTAAATAAAAAAGTGCAAAAATGCATACAACTTTAAGAAAACAAAAGCAAAAAACACCTGTCATAATGTTAATAAGTTTTCACAAATGTGACAAATATGTCAGATAAAACCATAAAAATATTTGAAAGATCAAATTTTAAACTCCAGTTTAAATGGAACAAATGGAAAAAAGAAACCCTTCTCTAAAGTGAAAAATGGTACATTTACATTGGAATAAATGCACTGCTATAACTAAAATTTTCATCCTTATATCACAATACACAGAGAACAGAGGAAACAGAAAAAGGTTCAGAAGGGATTCAGCAGATGCTTCTCATCACATTACCATGGGGAGAGGTGAGGATTTGTTTAGTAAATGCAGCTATTCAGATCGGGAGCCAGGAGGGCATTTAAACTAATTAGAGGCACGTGGGCTGTACCATTAAAGATGTGCAAAAATGATGAGGGTACAGGGTATTTAACGGCGCCTTGGTGCATCCTGATATATTCACTCTCCAAAAATACTTTATTTTTAGCTGCAGGTTATTTGAATATTTTGGGGTGGGGGTGTGTGTGTGTGTGTGGGGGGGGTGTAATTACCAAATCACACTCCACAGTCTATGAGAAACAATGAAACAGCAAATGGGGAATTATCATCATGCACTCAACCACATAGCTTTAACAATAGCTTCCAAAGTGTAATATTCAAATCCGAGACAGATCTGACATCATAAATGGAAAACATTACACCACCAGTGCATCATTTCCTAACATTTGCAAAATATCCACTGAATTTAGTTTTTGGGAGTTGAGTGCATATTACACAAATACTGATGGCCAGACATTTAGTACAATGAGTCTAATATTTCATGCGGGGCAGCTCTGGTGACTTTTGGGGTTTCTTGGACAGTTTTATTCATATTCATTTGCGCATCCTACAAAACATATTCTCGTACCTTGGCACATGCCACCAGCTGGGAGGTAGACAGGGCACACTGAGTGGCAGCAGCAATGACCCGGTTCTGAAGCACAGTATCCTCTGCAACCTGGGCCACGTTCTTGGCCTTCAGCACCAACATGGCTGCAGCGTTGGCCACTGCTTTGGCCAGATTCATCAGGATGTCCTACAACAACAGGTGGAAAGGCACAAATGACCTCATCAGCAATGTTACATACCTGCACAGTCTGTCCTATGATATTTTTATCTCATTCTCATAAACAGATTGACAATATTGTGGCAATGGCGGTTGGATAGTCTAGATAAAGCTTGAATTATTATTCAATACAGCTCGATGCTACAGGATTATGTCTGCAGTTTTGTGTAATTGCGCAAAAAGATAGAAGATGGGGAACTTAATTAACATTTCACAGAAACAGGACATCTAACTGCCATCTCATTTAATTTCTAGCAGGAAATTGTGTTTATACATTATAAACATATACTTAACTTTAAAAATCAACCTCATCTAATCAAAAAACACATTTACCCACTGCACATCTGTACAATTCATCAATGCGGATTTACTGTAAAATATTGAAGTACACCACAGTGAGTGGTGACAGAAGAAAGGTGGTGTTGATTTGTTGATTTACAATAACAATCATGGTTCAGCCAAGTATGAGCTATGTGAAAGAAAAACACAAGCCTGACAGCTCAAATATCATTCAATTCAAACAAAAACATCCCACTAAAATAAGAAAATATCTCCTCCATATTCCCCAGGTTACAATGTGCTCTTGTTTAACCGAGCGGCAGTTGCCGAGTTTTCTCGGGAGCGTTACACACAGCATGGCGATGATGATAAATGGACGGAGCGTAGCGTTACCTGGAACCTCTCGTCTGTTTCGCTCTCTCCAATCTGGCGCAGGAGGTCTCCACTGGCCTGGCCGATGCTGCCTGCTGCTGTCAGCACAGTCTGTCTGGGCTGCAGACACAAACGCGCACAGAAAAAACATGAGAATGTGAAAATGCATTTAGATGGGGGGAAAAAAAACGGAAGAAGAAAATCAACTTGTATCTTGAGATACGGCTTCTACTTAACCGTTTTAGACTGTGCTGTATGTTGCATCTAAAATAATATCGGAGCCATTTGAGGGTTTTTTTTAATGGAGTTTACAAACATTAGTATGTCATACTCATAATGGTGTTGAATGGTCTGTGATTTTAAGTTCCCTCTGAGGGCTTTTAAACTGCAGCCACCTATCAGGTTGATGTATACTGAAATCATACATCACATTATTTGTTATTTAAAAACACACAGGAATACATCATATGGTTACACTAAGACACAGTTAACTGTAACAAACAGTCCACACCTCTCACATACAAGTTATCTAGCATGCATAATGCATTTCTTACAGCAGATTCACTTCTGAAGAATACTTCTACAGCAAAACAACAACAAACTCCAAATAGACCTCAGTAAGTACATGCAGACTACATTAGCACGAGTGAATGAAGTGTCCATCCTTTACAGTGTTTCTAAGTCTTCCCATAAAGGCCTGCCGTTCAGCCTATCCTCAGTCGGAGTGTCTTTATTCAGACCAACTGGGACAATTCAGCTAGCTGATGCCGGCCTACAGCAGAGGATGTTAATATAATTATGTGTAGTTTGGAGCCAGAAGACCAGAAGAGACGCTGCCAACATTAAGAGATGATCCACTGTCTCAGAGTAGATCTGCTTTGTGGCAAATTTGATTACGTTTTTAGGTTGTCAATTTGGATGGGGGAGAAAAGAAAAAAAAGAAAAAAAACATTGTGTGGACAACCACATACACAAATTCATTTTTACATTTCAAGTAACACAAATGGTAAACTGTGGGAACAGCTGGTTTCAGAAGCAAAATAAAAGAGAAACTGACTATGTTGTAATACTTAGAGGCACTACTACTACTTGAGGTTCCTTTGCTCACCTCTCCAGAAGCCGGCTCCACAGCCTTCAGCAGGTCTGACACTGCCCCTGCTAGTGTCCTGGCAGCCTTCATCAGGTCATTGCCTCCGCCGACGTCATCCTCCATCAGCGCGGCCAGCAGCTTCACACCCTTTGACATTTCTGTCAGGTTGGAGGAGATGGTAGTGATGGCGCAGCCCACGGCGGTGTAGTCTGTGTCCGTCGGATCGCCTGAGTGCGGGGGAGAAAGGACAGAATAGTTTGGGCCATCTGATAAATAGAGATAAAGTCAAAAGAGAGAAAATGTGATTGCTCTCCAGTGGGTTCACTTGATTCTAGAGTTCTCGTGTAAATGGTCTAACCGTTCAAGAAAAAGTAAAAAAAAAATATATATATATAGATGCCTTTAACTGAGATTAGAGAATGCATAAACACAGCAGTCCATTGTAGCACGAGGAAATAAGCAGGAAAGGTATGTAAATTAGGGACAACTTGTTATCGGTCTAAACTGCAGATAAACTGAAAAAACAAACTGATTTCAACTTGGAATGGTTCAGAATAGCACACAGCCAACAGACACCTTCACCAGCCCATATTCACCAAACCACAGCAGTATATGAGGGAACTATTAGACTTTATACAGGATCTATAATGACCTTAATGAACACCAGACTGACGGAAAGGTTCTGCTTTAAAATTTCCCTAATTGGCCAGAAAGTTTTTACTACGCAGAAAATTGCACCCCTAACATGTACTTGTAAAACTGCTGGCACCTAATGTCCTAACACTTTCACTGATTTCATTATGGATTCCTAAACGGCCTTTAATGAAATCCCACAGAATCTATGCAACAATATGTAATGTAGCCTTGCTTTGCTATCAAGATATTGACATGTATTGTTTTCTTGCCAGTGACTTGCAGTAGGTCTAAGCCTTGGTAGCAGACAAACAGCACACATTCTGCTGAGTCATGCCGGTGTCACTGACCGGCTGTGAGGTTGACAACTGAGGCTGTTCCTGCAGTGATGGCGTCAACCTGGGAGTGGATCTCGTGTTTTGACTCATCCATCTTATTCTGGATCCATACCTTGGATGCCTAGATACACAGTGGCGAACCACACAAAAAGGCATTACTTTGAAGGCATAAAAGGCAGCGCTCGTTCTGCAGACAGCACCATTAGTTATCCCATTATTTACTGAACACATGCATTTATTACCATAATATGTGTATAAAGAATGAGTATGTGAGGGTGTTGTATTAAGTTGGACACATGCATCTGCACTGTACCATGTCTTGTCCCAGCGGTGGCAGGTTGTCGACCTCCCCTAGGTCAATCTGGGCCTTCTGCACAGCTTGCATACTGGTGTTGATGGTTCCCATCAGAGCCTGTTGTGCTGAACTCTACAAGTACAGGAAGATAAACTGGTTCATTTCTCACAGAATTCAGTCAAGAGTGATTTTACAAGAAACATTGCTGAGGGAAGATGATTATCCCCTTGAGACGTTAATTGCAGGATCCAGCAAGGAGAAGGAAAACAGAGGTGACAGTGTTCAGGATGATGATACATCTGTCCACCTAACAAACTCTTGTACGAACGTAGTAGTTTAACAAGACTTCATTAGTGAATGAAAAATACACAGACATCATACCGAGAGACCTTTTTCTGTCCTTACCAGTGGTGGCATGTGTCCACGGTGCATCTGACCCATTGTGATCTGCTGTTGTGCAGATGGCATGGTGCCCATGCTGAGCGACTCTGTGCCAATGGAGCCGGAGCGGATCACCCCTGGCAGCGCCACCGAACCATGCTCCACCCGGCCCACACGATTAAACTGCTGCTGCAGGATGGTGGACCTGCAAGTACACAAACAGGCAGGCAGTTAAGACCAGCAAATTTTTCAAATGACGTCTTTAAGTTAAAGTAGAATGGTACGCAGAGCATGAAAATTCTGTTTCTTTTATAGAGTAAATCTGGCAAGTTACGTTTATTTACAATACTTTCGGTTCAAATCACACCGTCGTTGGCGTTTTCAACTCAGGCAAAGAAACTCTCAGCTAATGTCTGCTCGGGTGATAAAGCCCTAGAGTCACAGATAACTATTTAAATGGTGGAATGAGTGCAGAGAATGAGGGCTTTCCAAGCACACCTGTTCATTTTGCACACACACACACACACACACACACACACACACACACACACACACTAAAGGGAGTGAGGTAAAATATAAATCAGGGGGAGTAGTGATTAATCATAATCCTCAGCCACTCAAATGACTTGGCTCTCAGCTTTTAAAAAAAAAAAAAAAAGAAGCTGTGCCAATTACAGTGGAGCATGGTGACAATGCCTCACCAAATATGAAGAGGCCAGAACAAGTTCTCCAAGAAGGAAAATAAAATGGTTGTCTGGTTGCAGAGTGGTTAGATGTAAAAGCACCAACCTACAAAGACAGTTGGTGATGAAACTTACATTTGTGAGGCTACCGACATTTTCATTTTATGTTTTCCGTCCATAGCGTTGCGCATTCTACATAATAACCAAAAGAGGGCAAGAGCAGGGATTGCATCGGGGGCAGCGCGAACAACCTCATTATTATTCTGTAATGTAAAAACCTGGTGACTAAAAGCAAACTCGGATCATTAAAATAATTAACGAAAGACAAAAGTATAAATGTACAAAAGTATACTCCAACATGCATGATGTACAGCTGCATAAGCAAATACAAATACACCATCAGCCTAACGCAGAAGCCAAATAACAATGGAAAATACAGCTGTAATGTAGTTATATAGCAGAGACCAGCTAAAACAGTGGCAAACGCATGAAGACAAAAAGAGATCTGGATCTGGGCTCTGTGTGTGTTAATGGGAGAGAGTTAACAGCAGGTTGTGTTCATTTGTGACAGTGGGACACTAACACAATGCAGACTGACACTGCAGAGTCTTTCCCACTGTGTACTTCTGGAAGACAAAGCTTTGTTTTGTTTTTCCTCAGATAAGGCCTTCCAGAGCTTGGCTTGCAATGTGTGTGCAACATTAAAAGACTTGCCTTCGGCCCTGCGCACAAGCCCAGATAAAAACAAAAAATATAAATAAAAAAAGAGGGTTAGAAAGATACAATAACATTTGCAGCAAATACACTCAGTCGAAAGCAGAAAAGCAATACCAAATGAGGCTGGACAGGGAAAAGGGATCCAGTCACGCACAGAAAGCCCACTGTGGATAAAAAACTTTTTTTGAAGAAGGCCAATACACATCTAATCAGGAAATGTTCAGATAGAGCTTTCGCTTGTCCAGTGCAGCCAGATCTCCTCATATGATCATTATCTCTCAGGATAATGTCCAGCTATGGAAGTGTTCGCGTGGTGAAAAGAGGTCCTGGAAGATGGATGTGCGAGCTGTGGTCGAAGGCGGCAGCGAGTAGGAAATTGAAGAAGGAGCCAGTCTGATATTGTGTTTTACTAAAACAACATGCAATAACGTGCCATTGTGCTCATGGACAAACCACGATCAAACAACAGTTTATGCTGGACTATAACACAATAAAAAGGACTGCAGGGATCATGCGGGAACAGCTGTAAGGCTTCATTTATAAAACTACGTGTTTGTTGTGCAGTAGCTTTATTTCCATTTTCTTTCTCTTGCTAGCAGCTCTGTGAGGCTGTACTCGCGTGCCAACGTCAGCATGCTACCATGCCAACGATGATACCACTAAAATGCTGACGTTTAGTAGGTATAACGTTCATCTTGGTTTAGTGTGTTAGCATGCTAAACAAAGTACAGTTGAGGGTTTATGGGAACGTAATTAGCTTTGTAGCTCGTGGCCCAAAACACTGGACAAATTGAGTTAATACAATCTGTGGAGAACACAACCGTTTGTACCGAATTTCATGGCAATCCATCCAACGAGATGTCGAGTCCATCGACTGACATAGCTATCCATAGAGCCATGCTACTTGCACGGCTGAGAAAGTCACAAGACCTCTTATCTAGTTACTAATTCACATACTTTTTCGGGGATACGGACTCCTCAAGCATGGTTGACTCCTCATCCCCTTCTAATCCAAAGCGGTCCTTGCTTTGTTTCTGTAGGAGAGAGGGAAAACACACCAAATATTAGTTTCAAAAGGAGACCAGAGTGATTTTAGGGAAGTTACCCTGAGGCTCTTTGCTAAATGTCAGATTTAGTGCCACGTGAAATAAGACAACCTGGGTCCAAATGGGAAAAAGTAGGAAATTGGTCTCAGATTGACACATATTCTATTTTCAGGCTTTGGATACGCCAGATGAAGGTTATTTATCACTCCGGTTAGCCTCAAATTTACTAATATATTTTATCCTTGTCCCCAGCAATTTAAAGAATCCAGAAAATTAATGTAATTAAAATTGTTATCCAAATGTATAGGTCAGGTACTTTATGTCACGCCCCTTGAATATTAGCAGCTCTCTAACTTTACATTTTCAGAAAGGTAATGTGTTCACTCTTGGAGGCGCAGAGAGCACAGAATCTGTTGGTGGCTGAGAGACAACAGGAGAGTCAACCCCAAAGGTCTCATTCTCACCAGAGGATGAGGCCTCATAATCAGGGTCCTCCTCAACATCATACATTACTCCCCTGTGTGTCACTTTCACTGTCAAAGAGCAGCTAAAAACAGCCAGGGGTCAAAGTGACCCCAAAGAACACTGATGCGTACAAAATGTGTACTGGACTTTGAAAACACATCATGTTAATTTTATATTTACCCACTTGCCCCCATTCAATTAGGAAAGTCATTACATTTGGGGGGGGGGGGGGCAGGTCAATCATTTATTTAGAAATGATAAATATCAAATAATAGGAGGGTTAAATTAAAATGCCATATAAAGTAAATACAAAATAAACCAGCAGTAAGCAATAGTGTGTGTGAGAGAGTATTAAAAGTTGCGCTGCCCTTCGACACACCTGCCACACTCTCAGGTGTGCACAGATGTCTCTTCAGTGTTTTGAAGGCATTAGGGCTGAGAAATGACATTCGCGTTAACTTTCCAAACTGCAGGAAGACAGAATGGAGACCCAAATTTGATGCGGGCATGTAATATAATGATTAAAATAATGAGCTCGTGTTTGTACGTGTTCTATCAGTTCTGCTGGTGGTAGTGAATTATAATTGAGTTAATTATAAAAGTTCAAGTGATTGCTGTAAAAACAGCATGATGAGTTCTCGCGGTGTACCTGTGCCGCATGAGCACGGCTGTCCTGCACTTGTTTTTAATTTATTTGCAGCTGTAGGACACAGCAGCATCTCACCAGAGCACATCGAGCATCCGCAGATCTAAGACTTTATCTGCGACCGGAGGACATGGATTGATGAGTCATCTGCGTCGCCATAGATAAATGCCTCACCTTTTTGAGGATGATGTCGATGTAACCAGCAATGAGCTGAGAGATCTGTTCCCCTTCAGTGGTCTGCACCGAGTAGTAGCTCTCCTGGTACTCCCCAAAATCCTACACACACACACACACACACACACACACAGACACATACACAGAGTTCCATCTTAAACATGCATTTTGTACTGATTGTAAGGAAAGACACCGCTGCAGTGCTTGTGCTGTACACAGGCTGGGGATTTACTGTGCGGATTAATGCGAATCCAGGGAACCAGCTAGTTTCAGATGAATACTACACATTGTGTTGTGACATCAAACTGCTGCAACCTCCAGAGAGTCAGATTAACCAAAGCAGCATCTTGGTGCAGATTTTATGTAGGAAACGGAGCCGAATTAAAAATGAATCTCGAGGCTTTTTTATGTAAAAACCGAGAGATGGAGAGACGCCATATTGGGCCACTAGAGCTATAAATCAATGTGGTGGCAGAGTGACCTCAAACCAACTCAGACGTAGATCAAAATATATGATTCTTTCAACATGTGAACGGCTTTGAATCCATTTCGAATCCCAGTGTCACGAAAAAAAAAAAAAGAATTAACAAGAAGGAGGGAGCGTGTTAATTTAATGGAGACCGTGTCTCCACATGATCCGCGAGATTAAATCCACGTTGCTCCTTGACTCTGGGTGCTGACACAAAGGAGGGCTATCGAGAGGGAAGACAAGAGGCTGTTCAATAACTGAAATGCAGGAGAGAATGAAAGGACGGGCAGACTGAGCACTACAGTGATTGTTTTACGGCCACTGCAGCAAGATTTGCTGTGAGCCTGTCGTTCTTATTTACTGCAAGGGATGCACTGCTCAGAGTGTACACAATGAATAGAAGATAAAATGGGTGCAAGAACAAAGCCAGCAGTACCAAAACCTTCTAAAATACATGTGACAAAAAAAAAATTTCAATAATAAATCCTGGCGCAAGGCTGGACCATTGTCCAGTCGGCTGTTGTGGGTTTTCTGTACGAGTGTCTTACCAGGGTGAAGCTCTTGGGGGACGCTGCCCACCTCTTCACAGTGGTAAGTGGCCACTCCTGAACCACATCTTTGGTCCTCTCGTCCACCCTCATCACAGACTCTTTGGTGATCCCCAGGAGCCGCGGCACCAGCTTGTTCTTACTCTTCATCTTTTCCTGCAAAAACAAACTTGATTTAACGCAAAATGCTCGACACCAGACAGGGACACTGCAATTAAAATCCCAAAAACGACCAAACAAATCCCGAATCAAACTGGTTCATTTTGCAACCATTGTTGGATGAAAATTACCACTGACAAATCATCATCTGGCAACGGCCGACGACCCGGAGACAGAAACCGGCGTGATCACCGAACATGTGTCAACCTACAATCTTTGGTTAGAAATGTGATTGTTTCTCTCCTACAGTCAGGCAGCAACTAGTTCATTTGACAATCTTCTCAGTACGAGACTATGGGGTTTTAAAATCTACACTTTTCAGTCAGTGAAGTTTTATAGCACTGGTTTCAGCTCGGTGTGCGTTGATGTGAGCTCGTCTCATCTCGTCTGCATTTACCATCGCAACATGTAGCATCTCTGCTTTTCTTTTGCATTATGTATACAGGACACTTTACTCTCATTGGAAAAGGTAGAAAGAAACAAATGAAAACAGATGATCAACCAGCAAGACACCGAACCCCATGATGCACACAAAGCATTTTAAATGTCAATTTCATTCCCTTCAGTGAACAATTCTGCCCACATTCGTTTTCTTTCATGTTCACATTCCCTTGCCTGCCGAGTGTGTTGCTTGAATAAAAAAGACATTTAGAGAAAAGCACAGATTAACAGTTCAAGCAACAAAATTTAAATTCATAAGCATAGCAGCTTGAAACTCTAATTTAGCCATCACACTGATCTGCCAAGATGGGTATTCATCTGTCTAACCAGTAAAAGAAAAAAAAACACAAAAGTCTTCCAAGCTAGTAATTAAAGCGTTATGTCTTAATCATCTTCATCTGCCTGTCAAAAACTCTCAACCTCCCCCTGTATTCACTAAGCCTCTAATGTCACACTCTCTGAGCCAACCAAACTTCTTTACCTTTCCCTTGCATGGAAAGAGAAAGTGTTTCTTCAAGAGCTGCATGATGGGCTGTGACGTGAGGGCAAAGAGTTGGGTTGTGCAAAAGTCCTGGAGGGCCTGTAAACACCGTGGGGCCTCCGGGGGTTATGGGTCAGGGACTACAAGGCTGCTTCTTTTTCCAGGGTTATTTTTTTAAGACGTTTGCACTCGAGGACGAGGTCAGCAGATAAAACATCAAAGGGCAACACAGATCCAAGGTCAGGAGGTGGGATATGGTTTAAGATTTGTGTGTTTTACGCTTAAAAAGGAATTAAAGGCTAAGTACAGTGTGGACTCGCAGGACTGTGGCATGTGTGAGCTACAGCAAGTGAGGATTGGATGAGGTGAGCACCGATCTAATAGGGAGTTTTTGTATTTTTTATTTTTGTACTCCAACTCTGCCATTATCCTTTGGTGCTGAAAGCAGCTGATGAAAAGCCAGGAACCGTCTGGCAGAGAGTCCATAAGAGCAGCACAAGTGACTTTTATTCAAGCAATTACCAGAGATGATCTAATTTTCTACGAGAGCTCAGCAATGAAGTC
Source organism: Gadopsis marmoratus (assembly GCA_036023855.1). Taxonomy (NCBI): domain Eukaryota; kingdom Metazoa; phylum Chordata; class Actinopteri; order Centrarchiformes; family Percichthyidae; genus Gadopsis; species Gadopsis marmoratus. Next base: position 35,605 of record JAVQJF010049793.1, read on the forward strand.
GGAAAAGGTGACAACTGGAAAGCACTTTATCGAAGCAGAGAGGAAAGTTTCCCGTGACTCCTTACGCAGGATGTCCTTCTGGCAGCAAATGAGTTATCGGTCACTCTTGTCATAGCGGTTACACTGGTGCTACGGTTGGAAATACGCAAATTGCTCTTTCAGCAGGCATCTGCAGGCAGATGGACTTATTTGGGAGAGTTAGTGTCCCAGGTTTACCTGTGCGATGTCTCCCAGTCTCCCTCATTCATTCCACTTCCTCCCCACTCACTCTGAAATAATCTTTAGTGCCACACTCTGCTGCACAGGCACATTTGGTTTCCTTCCAGGAACACGCTGAACTCCCTGCAGACGAGGTGCTGCCGGTGTGTATTTGTGTGAGACAGAGGGAAAATTAAATAACATCCTAATTTCTCAACTCATCGTAGAAACCATGTATTAAAAAAAGGTTTATTTTGGCTCTGAATGATAAAGATGCAGTTGCTGAAATTTTGCATCAGAGCAACATTTGTGCAGGAAGGACATTTTTCAATTTAGGCTTTGACAGAGCAGCGTTATTATCCAGCACAGGTGCAAGACATACGTGTATGCATGCATACATTTGTTTGTTGAACATTTTCAGGTTTCAAAATCTTTCTTCAGAGTCAAGATCTCAACTTTTCAACTGGGCCAAACTACAAGAAAGCATTAATGATGGTTTTCATTTTTTCTAGCACCCCCCCCCCGAATGTCTTAGTCACATGTTTTGAGAAGCTTTGAAAGTTCAGGTGGACACAGACAATTTCACCCACCTGCCGAGTGCTGCCTCCAACCCCTTGAACCAATTAGCAGCAAGCCCAGAGAACAGATTTCACACTCGGGAGATAAAAGGCTCCGACTACATTTCAACTAATTCCTGAAATCGGCTTTCCCACTTTTTAAATAATTGAATTCAAAAAAAGGAGGAGAAAGGAACTTCAGGCTAGATTTTTCACTCTTTGAGCGTCGATCTTTTCATTGAATAAAGTCGGTGCAGTGGTACTTCATTACAATGCTGTAGTTTTGTGAAGTCACAGAAATAAAATAATTTTTTTTTACAACCTTACCTTGACCAGGAAGAAGGAGACGCCGTATGTCCGCAGGGACCGTGCCAGTTTGACATATTTCACTTTTGCTTCAATCTCGGTCATTTCTCCACAGTTTTTGTGTTCCTGCAGGTTGGATTATACACGTATTCAGCACAATTGTCAAATTGGCTAAATGTAAAAAAGAAAAAAATCAATATGTGCAGGACAATGTGACCACACCTGGAATATTTTCTTCTCAGCTCCTCTCTGCTTTATGTATTCTTTGGGTAGAAACTCCTTCAGGCTAGGAAAGAAATGAAACAGAAGAAGCTGAAATTCCCACTAAAAAGCATGAACTCTTTTCTTTCTGCTACAGCCTTAAAACCTAAAAGAACAAATCAATTAATTAACTGATTGATCGATTTAGAATATGAATTCAAAATGTTCCTATCAGTACAAATTTAGAAAATAGTGTTGACACTCCTCATTGTTGTACCACAGAGAAATCTTTGCTTACTCCAAGAATCCAGGTTTGTGTTTATGTTCTATGTGAGGTCCGAACTGGATCTGGGCCTGAATGCCCCCGAACTCGCCGGCCTTGTCAAATGATACCGGGTGGGAACCGTTCAGGATGTCATCTCGAGCCTGAAAGACAAATAGAACCTTTCATTAACTGGGATGTGCGGTCAACTCCTGTATACACATCGGATTTATAGCTTGAGGCACAAAAACCGGGTCGCTCCTGGGACCGGCAGCTTGCTGCTTCAGTGACTCAATGCTTTTTACTAGAAAGTGCATCAAGAAAAAACAAACATGAAGTGTGTGTGGAGGCAGAAATATGTCAAGTGTGAGGATCAGACCTGCACATAAAGCAGATTGAGCTGGACTGGGTCCCGCGAGTCCACGTTTTGGTCAGAGTAGAAGAACTTGCGTCTGAGCAGAAGGGTCTCGTTCTCGTCCACCCCCTGCTCTCTGAACGTTCTGCTGTGGTCCAGCCAGTTCACTGACAACACAAAACAGAGCCAACGGGGGTCAGATTATGAAAACCCCTTCTTGTAGAGGCGGACAAATGTAGATCTGGATATCGGTTAAAAGATTTGTTTTGCAATAATCCAATATGTGTGATTACAGAGAAATGAGAGATAAAAAGAAATCCTTCTAGGTTTGGGTCTAAGTGTGCCTTTGGGTCAACTCCTAGCCATCTCCACTCATGGGCTTTTAATAAAGGGTGGCAGTGAAAAACGGTAGATGGATAGATGGTAATATTTATAGGGCTTAATCACACTTTCGCTGAGAGGGTAGAAATCTAAAGATTTCCAACCGGTGTTTAGTGAAACCAATGACCACCACAAGGTCAAATACTCTTCTACTGAACTCACGGTCATCGTCGGTGTGTAGTTTGGCTTTCAGCTTCTCCATTTTCCTCTCGTCTCGCAGAAGTGTCCTGTCTTTCTTCAGCGTACCCATCCCATCCTCCTTCTTCTCCTCCACCGTCTCCTGGATCAGAGAGTATTCCTCATAGTTTGTGATGCCTGGAATCAAATGGGGGGGGGGTGAGCAAAAGCAATTAAAAGAGTTTAAATGTAGCATATTCACACTGTTTTTATTTTTCCAACGATAGAGTGATCAATCAGCAGGCTGTCCGAACAAACAGGATTGGAAAAACACTTCAAAAAGGATGTTTTCACCCCCGTGACACAGAATTTTAATACATATGCGCTCGACAGTGTGTGAAACCTATACAGGACTCCTCAAAATACTGACTTAAGCATGGAGGAAATGGCTTGGAAAAGAAAGTATGTACCTATTCTACTGCATATAGTCACAAGCAGCTCTCCCACTGTTTTGGAGTCGTCCACCATGATGGTTTTAATGGCCCCATCCAACATTTTGATTTTCTGGGGCTTCTGCTTCTTCTTGTATTCAAGGATGTCCTGCTTAAAGACAAAGAAAGGTGGAGAGAAGAGAACATGGGGGGGGGGGGGGGTGTCAAAAAGAGAAGGGAGGAATGCAGTAATTGAATGCAAGAGAGAAAGCGACGGAGAGGCAGAAAGTACCCGCTGAGAAATTTATCAAATACATCCAAGGTTGCGTGGAGAGGGGCCGGAAAACCTTATTTAACGGCTGCCCATCACAGCCCGCTGCGCCCGTCCAATCGCAACAATGAGGAGAGATTTGGTTCAGAATAATTGGTCACAGTCATGCCTTCTACCTGGGTTGCCTTGGTGGATTTCAAGAGGAGAAACCATTTAGAACTGCAAAACCAAACCCCCCAGATGAACCGAGAGGCAGCGCTACACGGCAAACCAGAGTCGGTCGGGTCTTCGGCAGCAGGGATCAGAGACTGGCAAAAGATTTACAGCTGGCTGGTGTGCTTCGTTAAAGCCAGTCTTCCTTTGATGTTCTCGTTTTTTTTGCTTTTATTTCCTCGTCCCGCTTCACTGGTTTTGGAGCAGCTGTGTGAATAAAGTCTGTTGTACATCTTTACAGCTCGTCTTTTAATTTTAATTCGTTTTTTATAAATTCATTATTTTTTCTCCACCATAAAGCGCTACATCAATGATGTATTAAATTTAGATCATTATATCGTACTACACCTGAGAGGGTATTTGGCCAAAGAACATCTGGAATCGAGCATGGAGTTTTGAGGTTACTAAAACAACTAAATACATGATCTGGATATAAATTATATATTGCTCACTTGAACCTTTTAAGGTTCAGTTTCACTCCATGGTAACGGCATTCAAAGTTTGTTTAAGTGTGTGTGTGTGTGTGTGTGTGTGCACGTTGGGTTATTTACCCCATTGCGGAGCATGTAGTAGTCCAGTGTCCTTCCAGACTCCAGCCAGATGCCTTTTCTGGGGTCTTCATCCGACAGAAACAGACCGTAGTCTGAAGCTGAACAAGTGAGGAGAAACATCAGCATTTTAGTATTTACTGTTGGGATGGAAGTTATTCCTTATGCCGGGATCAGAGTACAATCCCAACCCGGGAAATCTTTATTACAATGTTTTCCGTTTTGTTTATTGAATCCCATTAAAAAAGTATTTGCACAAGGTTGAAGCCCCGAAATAGTCAAATTTAAGTATTAATCTGCTAAACCAAATTGAACTTTGATTATTTAGAGTTGGATACGGCCCTAAAATGCTGCAATCAGTTGTCAACTACACAGTTAAGTGAGTAACACCAAACATATTTAGATTTTTACTAGTGAAAACTCCTGACTTACCACAGAACAAAACACGTTCCTCCTGCAGTTAAGTGACAATTACATGTATATTTTATTCTATGGTCACTCCGCCTGCATTATTCCTTTGCATCCCCTTTTTTTTTTTTAAGAGTTACACCCCATCCAGTGTCCTTCCTGTGAGTTTTATTCATTTATTTTAAATCGTTCTCACCCTGTCCAGTCTGAGCCTCAGGGACCCGCTCTCTTATTATCCTGCAGGCATCGTAGATGGCTGTGGAGGGCTCAAACTGCATCGTCTTCACGACGTTGCACTGGCGAACGCAGATTTTCAGCGACAGCACCACCATCTTGGCAGGCGGTGTGGGCGGGGGCTGCAGCTACAGATACACCTGCGGCAAAGAAGGACGGAAGTGAAGGGGGGAGGGAGATGAGATGGGTTTAGTGCATGGCACGGCGCACAAGGAGGTCCAAAGCCTGAGCACAGCGATGAAACTCGTCGACTGTGATGAATGAGCCAGATGTTGGAGGACAAGAGTGACTGTTCTGTTGATAGAGAGCGAGAGGGCAAGTTCACTTTACTCAGTCTGATACACATTTCCCTTGCAAATGGGATAATTGGGATTTTCGAATAAGAATATCCTAAAAGGTTGCATGAAGCCATTGTGACACCACTGCTATGCTTGATAAAACAGGTAACATCCCCCCCCCCCAATAAAAAAGCGCCAACTAAAGCCGTTTGTTCGCGTCACGCATCTGTGCTTTTGTAGTTCGGCATGCCGTCATGACACACACACACACACACACAAACTTGAGAAAACACTTCTTTCCCTTGCACCGTCATAAACAATTACATTTTATGAATGTGAAGAAAGTGCTAATTTGTGCACAGCGAGGCCATTGTTATGCTTCATAAAACAAAAAAGAGTTTGAAAACGACCCATCTGGTCCACATCCACACGAGTCTGGACACACGTCATCTTCACACGTACGGAGGCAGCAATTTCCAGCTTGTTATCTTCAAGATGAAGTCAGTATGGGTCCTACATTGTTAAAATAACAGCATGCTCCATGTTCTCTTACCACATATAGAGTTTACCACAAAAATACCCTGAACAACACACCAAGGAGAAAACAGTAACCGTTGAGCTGTCAGGCTGCTGCCTCGTCTGTTCGTGGTTACGTAATGTCTATCTCACTGAAAAAAAAATCTAAATTGCACGTACAATTGCGTATTATACATTATAGTAATAACTATAATTAAAGAGAACACAGAATTATCCCTTGAATCTGCAGCTCCCCTTGGCTTTACATCGAGTCCACAACTCTTGATCCACTCTCACACCGTCGATTTCACCTGCAGCAGGTGTCAGGACCGCGGAGTGCGTATCGCTGTTTCCCGCTTTATTTTGAAGTCCTTCCCGTCTTTGTTCGTTTCCTGCCTCATTTGGAATAATTTCCTGTTGTCGTTAGTTCCCCTCCTGTGTTGATCCCTTTCACCTTGGACTTGGATTCCCTGTTGTCAGTGTTCCTGCCTGGCTGCCTACCCAAACCTACACGTGAGCCTATGTTTGTGTCTAATAAACTGTTGAAACTGCTTCTGAGTCTGCGCTTTGGTCCTTTTCCTCCGCTGCCTACAATGGTTTTCAGTAAAAAAAAAAAAAAAAAAGCTCTCAAAAGCCACTGTGCACTACCTCCTCAGCACCTGACGGCAGACAGACAAAGTTAGAACCTAGCTGGTGAACGTGGTGGAGCATTTTGCAGCTAAAGAGACACATTTAACTCCGAGTTGGTGGAGACCAAAAACAAAGCTAAAAGAGGATGAATATTGGACTTATATTCACCAGATGGACAGAAACACGACTCCAAATTTCTCCGTAATTGCTGGATGTGTGAATAAGACTGTTTGCTAACCAGTTCGCAATATGAACTTAAATTGTGATGATATGTCAATGCTGGTTCACAAGTCCCTTCTGCTGCCCCCAAGAGGCCAAAATAAATTAAGTCAAAAAAAGAATCCATCATTGAAGGCTTAAATACGAATAAAATTACCAAGAAATACAAAGAGTACATTTGCAGATGCTGCAGTGCTGCGATTCACAGAGATGAAATGCAGAAGAATAAGGAGGAGGAGGAGGAGGAGGAGAGAGCTGTGACCTCCCAAACAAAGCTGCTCCTGTCTGGGACCAATGGGAACACGGGGCTCCTCTGTGCCAGGGAGTCAAAGGTGAGAGGTCAGTCCGGGCCGTGGCTCACGTACACAGGCGGCGCCTCATCTGCTCCGCTAGCTTCTGACCCCGACTCAGACGTTCAGAATCTGGATCCTGTGTGAGACGTGTTCACATACAGGAGTGAAGGTGTTTGTCTGGCTCAGAATGTCGACACCCCTCTGCAGCATCTGATCTGAAGCTGACTTGTACAGCAAGTTGCAAAATGAGTTTCACATTCATAAATGTATTAAACCAATCAACATTTTAGACAGCCTTTCAAAGATGCCACTGAAGGTCATTCTTTTTCCACGCGGAATAATGATGCACATGTCTTTTTTGGGGGGGGCGCGTTTCATTACATAACTGCCTCATTGTTGCACTACTTTTTATTGCTCAGTTATTGCTTTGGGCTCCGTCTCAAATCAGTCGAGCACTTCCACTAACCTCCTGTTGATAGCGGTTGGTCCAAAGCCAAAATCATTTACAAAAAAAAAAACAAAAACAAAGAATCACTCACAACGTCAGAGCCTGACTGATCTGTTTAAAAAAAAAGGACAAAACACCATCCTAAAAACAGATATGAAACATTATCCTAGTGAGTCCACACCGTTCAATAAAACCTATCTGACCGAAAAGGTCTCTCAAGGGAAGGAATGTGATGGACAAGACTCCCTGTGAGGCTCTAAAAGACCAGCCCAAGAGACATACAATTCAGTGAATGAAAGCAACAAAAGTGACTTTGTAGAAACACTGACAGGCCTGAGGGGGATTTACACATGTACAAGTCCATTTATTGAATACTAAAAATCCTGCATCTTTGTGTGAATCCACAAAGCTCCACCAACTGGATCAGAGTCACCATTAGTATGGTTTTTTGTACATCTTTCTTTTTCCGTTTCGATTAGATCAGACTGGAGCCTCGGTGGTCTGCTTTTTACCTTTAGGTGGTAGCGGTTTGCCTCCACAAACAGACCACAGAAATAGCACGATATTCCTCTGCTAGACCATAATCGCTGCAGCATCAGCCTCTAGAAGCCCGAAGAATTTGTCAGACAAACAGCAGGAAGAAGGTAAAGAGATAAGAGGAAGCCATGAGGGAAGAGCATGATGGACTAATAATGATGATGAAATGGTTATCAGTGGAACCACCAGCAGGCCGAGGAGGACGATAGAGTATTAACTATAGGAGAAAGCCATTTCTGGCCGTGTAACCACAAACACAGAAGTCACATCATGGTTCAGCATCTTTAATGTGACTAACTTGCTGAAATCCACCGTACCCAGAGGCGCCTTGTCATTTCACTGTAATTGTATTTGTAATGTGAAACCAGCGGGCCTACAGTTCAAGCTAAATGAATATTTTCACTTGTTTTTTTGCAAGTACGTCCTTCCATCACAGCCTTACTAAATAACAACGTCACATCATCATGAGGTGGGGCAGCTGACGAGCTAATGTCTGCATGCGTATGAGCATGTGTAAGACCAATGTGCACTAGTTCCGTCATTGTTCACGTTGCTTTCTTTCAGCCACATTTCTGTCACCCATTCTTTTGAATTCAAAACATACAAAAAGGCATACAGACGAGTAAAAAAAGAAACCTTATACTGCACTGCGACGTGTTCTGTATAGACATCGCTTTCTCTTTCATGCCTTGGATTTGTTTGTTTGATAGCGAATACCTATAAATCAACTGCGATTTCAAAAGTATGAGGAGAAAAAGAACACAAAGACATATGTTCTGCATCAGTGTTGAAATGGTTACAAAAGAAAATGTCAAACCAATTTAACCACAAGGCCACCACCTAAGGGCCCTACGGGCTGATTTGATCTTTTCTTTCTTTTTTCACCCCAACTGGACCAAATGAGTTTCAAACATGCAGCTGAATTAAAATGTGACCCATGTTGCTATTCCGGGCAATCCAACACTCCCGGCAGCAGGATAAAAACTGACAATGTTTGCACAGTGGTGCCACCGTCTATTTGGGAGCCCATTTAAAATTCATAACTTTGCAGGTGTCGTCAGCTCACGCAAAATACTTTTTAGTCTGTAATGTGAAAAATGGTTATGACACACGCACACACCATGTTTTAATTATCCCTCCTTCAACCTGATGAGAATCCTCTGGGGAATATAACTTATTTCACTGCACACAAACACATTTACAGCAAGGACAGATTTGTTTCACAAACCTCTTCAACTTGTTTAACCTCAAACCTTTCACCTGGTAAAATACAAGTCACGGGAGACGAAACAAATTATGACCTCGACATTCCAATAAATTACAAAAAATTAAGGTAAATAGCTCCTTCATTCTGCATGAAGACAAAGCAGAGTCTCCATCCAAGCTGGATTACCACCAAAGCATCCCATTATAGATTTTCCCTTCCCTGCAATGAGAAAAAAAGGATTTGCAGAGATCAAATGTGATTGTCCCCCAAAACACTTGAGTACAACCAACTCATTAGCCTGCTACCAAATCCAGTGTGGGAATATATGGCTCCAGTGTGCATACAGCCGTAACAAACCCACCTTAGTAATCAAACCTTGACCAAATGCATTTTAACAGACAGCTCGCTCCATATAGAAAAACTGAATCCGATTGTTTTGTTTTAAAAAAAAAAAAAAAAAAAAGGGCAGAAACTGAAAGAAAATCACAATAAGTGCAACTATACAGTACGTCTACATAAACTATGTTTGAAGAGTAGGAAAAGATGTAAAAGCATCTTTCCCCCCAACAATCTGTAAAAAGGATACAGTTAACAGAGGTGGAAGCAGCAGCACCTCTAGCATCAGTCTCAGCACAATGAACATCGTCCATTAAAGAATACCTGTGCGGGATTCTTTAAAATCAGTAAAGAAAACCATGAATGCCTGTACATTTCACGGCAATCCATCCAATAGTTGTCAAGATATTAGGTTTGCACCAAAGTGGTGCCATTTTTAGCCATGCCTCTAGCGTGGTTAAAATATTGTTAAATCACTCATACGTATAAAAATCGGCTTCGTTATCCAATCCTGGGTTTGGCATTGTACGGTCTACTCCGAGCAATTAAGGCTAACACTGCACAAGCAGAAGCACAAGACGTTTTAGCTGAACAATGTTTACAACTGTACACTGCGAGGGACAAATAAAGAAAGCAGGAATACTACATGAAAGGCCGATGACGCACACAACTTGCAACTTGAGTTCCGCTTGAGATGGAGAGATGCTGCATCTTCAGCGATGACTACAGCAGTGTAGTCTCACCTGCAGCAGCCTGCTACATCACTCTAGTCTTCATCTCGCCTCATGCTGGTAAATCCACCTGGATGAAGGCCCATCTGCCTGCCTGCATGCTGCATCCGACTGTACGACTCATCCACCATCCTGCACCAGGGTGCCGTCAGTCTGGAGCTTTTTTCTGTCCGTTTCACTCGCCCACCTTTCAGCTTCCCCAGCTCCCCCCGCGATCCACGCGAACTCCTGCCAAACAGGAGAGGAGCGGCGATACCCTCCACAACATCAGGAGCCGTTTGCAGTCAGTCATAAGAAATGAATGCAATTTTTACATACCAAAATTAAACAAAAAGGAAACCCTTTGAGCAGAGAAAAAAGGACTCACTGGCCACGCACACACACACTCGCCACTAATGCATGGAAAAATAAACACACAGACGGCGAACACACAGATCCATAATCATTAATACGCTGTACACTCCCACACAGTAATACAGGAGCACAAAGCATCCCTCCCTCTCCTGACTTTAAACCCAACTGCACCAGTTACACCTACACTCCTTTGATCTACCGCAGGCTGACAAAGAATATTCAGTACAGTAGCACTCTGCTGTAAGCAACATTTTTCATGAGGTTTACACCAAACGACAGCAGAAGCCAATTCAGGGCCAATTAAAATCATAGTGGCCTGGCTGTTTGTTACATAATTAATAGGAATTTTCAGGAAGTATAGAAGAATATGTTCGTTTCTTAGGTCACATGATGCCAACTGGGCCATCTTCCATGCTGATGGGGGCAGGTGGGAACTTGCACACGAGGCCGGCCTGCCTGCCAGCCAATCAGACAGCCAGCCAGCTATTATTGTATATATATTATTGTAATAATTTTGATGCCTTGGCCTTTCATGTAGCGGCATCATCTGGCCAGTTTCTATTTCTCCAATACTTTGGCTTATGACCAAATACCTGCAAAAGTAATAACATTCTATCAGCCTCAGCTGTACCTTGTGACTAGTGCTAATTAGTAACAGTTTGCATGCTAACACACTAAACTAAGATGGAGAACATTAACATTATACCTGCTGAACATCAACATTGGTAGCATAGTGATATTAGCATTTGGCTCAATGCACCCGTGTGCCGTAGACTAAATCATGTGTTTTTCAAAATATGTGTGTCAAAATTAACATTCACATGTTTCTGAAAAGACACGAACTTCACGAAGAGTCCAAAACCACAGATGAGCACATGTAAGACCAGCACTAAGTTTCACTACAGTAAAGAGAGAGACCATAGCTAGCGATCACGGAAAGAGCCCTGAAGGTGCTTGTATCGTATTGACCCGGCGCAAGAAGCAGACATTGAAGATGTACATTTACCTGCCGCCAAAGACATTGTTGCGGTGAGGCCCCTGGGAAAGTTGATACTGTACTTGTGCTACACTTCAATAACAGAGTGGCCTGGAGCAAAAGCGAAGGCACCCTGGATGTGTAATCTTGGAGGTCAGAGTCACTGAAGGAAAACTGCACCCGAATCAAACATTCTTATTGTGTGCAGCAGCTTACACACCGATAGAGGAGGGTTAGATAACAAGCGAACGGTGCAACACAGCTAATGAGCTACGACAGCTTTCTCCATTTTGGACACTCTGGCTACACGTGCCCTTAAAATTCAGCACCGTCATGATGGCAAAGTCATTGGAATTGACTGATTTTGCAGAGAAATGTTGCCATTTTTAATTATGGCAGTGTGAATGGGCCTTGATCTGGGCTCCCTGTAGGTACCGTCTGTCAAGGATCTAATGGAACGTTCCCCTGTAGGCTGTAGCCCCATTCTACCCGGGACGAGAAATGCACACCAAAAGAGAACAAATGTTCACCGGTGCCAAACGATATGAGCAGCCAGTGCCGCTTGTGTTAAGCAGTATATTGTGTCAGTAACTCAGAGATGTGGGCTTTGACGTATATACAGTAAAGACAGACATCCCACCAGAGGAGAGAGGCAGCGCACAGGGAACACCACGGAGCGACAGGAAAGCAGGTTCCATTTTGCCACTGTGCACACACAGAATTCGATTTCATTTGGAGAAAACTGTCGGCCTAACAGTCACACAAAGGCGCATGAGATAAAAAGGAAAATGAGACTGAGCACTGGAACATGTAGCTTTTGTTCAATAGATCAATGAGGCAGAGCAGTGCCTGCTGGGAATGCCCAGGCCCTATTACAGTAACATGGCCTCTAATCCAATAACAGAACAGCCCACAAATGAAACAGGCCAATCCTGGACCAGGCAACGTGTTAAATATTTGGCAAGAGCATGTCAGCAGCCTAGTTCCAGCAAACTGGGCTAATACAGGCATTGTAATTAGTCCATCGGCTTTCTTCGGTTTACCCCGATTAGCATTTCTGTGTTTAATATCCAACTGAAATTAAATTATTAAATGCATTATTTGTCTGCTACAGCTACATAACTGCTTTGTAAAGCACTTGTCCTGTGTTGTCATTTTAGAAAAATAAGAAACCAAAAAGAAAATTTATATATTTATTTTGCATTTTTGTGGTTCATGGTGGCGCCTCGTTTCGCATTAGCTCAACGGAACACCGTTCCAGGATCTGTCTGCGTACATGGGGGGAATTATTTAGATACAGTCAATCAAATCGGTTAATAAAGCAGTTACATCAGTGTTCCATCACAGGCAGGTCAGGTGGTCACTCTGAGCCAGACAGCAGCTGGCTACACAACACACACAGTAGCTTTCCTGCTAAAAATCTCCTTCTTATCAAACAGGAACACACATCGTCGTCTTGTCCTGCACCATAGCGTGTTGAATGAGCGACCATGCAAAAAAACAGTTCTCTAATTTGCAGTTAAAAGCATCCTGTCCCTAACCTGATGTGATGCCACGCTGGCCTGCCGTGGAAAAGGGCACATGTACAGCACAACACAGCCTCATCATATGACAGTGGCTTTCAGTCCGACACCACACGTGGCCTCAGGAGACGTAGGGACGCTGAGGGCTGCTGGAAACTCAACTGTGTTGTTTTCAAAATGAAGCTGACCGTGGAGAAGCCCCACTTCAACTCCTATAATAATACATGATCATTCAGACGCAAAGATGAAAAGTTTAAATAAGACATGTCTGCTACCAGAAACCGTGAAAGCACAAATGCAAAACAAAATCTTTCCCTGTGGAGCCTGCTGTGACAAGCTCTATTAATGTTATTCCTGACTAACAAGTGCATGGGGAGACCAATTTGCCCCAGGAAGGAGCATGTTGCATATTACGGTCCATCTATTTTATATGCACTGCTACTGAATAATAATTAGACTGTGTAATGCACCACTTTGTCAGGCTTCATCGTTACCGTCTTTAGTGGGTCTCCTTGAGTTATCACGAGGGAACTCCGTGTGATAGGACCCGGTGGCACCAAATTCTATTAATTTATACAGAATCCTCACAATCAGTGGATTTCCCTGTGTGAGATAAAGAAATCTGTTGCCGACGCTTTCATGGCGAGTTCAAATGCAGTTTGAAACGTTGAGACCTGAATTCACGCTACGCACCACTAGAAAACGCGCTGTACTCTTTTGACCACTTTCTGTACAAACCTGTGCTCATTTATATCATGCATCCATTTTGTACTAGCTCTTTGCTGCTTTGACACTTAAATTTTTCTGGGTGGGATGAATAAAAACACATCTTATTAAAGTGTCAGCTTTAGTTGTAGTTGTAGATTAGTTTTAAAAAGAGAACCCTGTAAAAATGGTCTGGTAATGTGCACATTCCTTACACTCCTGTTCGTATGTTGATGTTTTTGGAAAATGTTTTGTTAAAAAAAAAAAAAAAAAAAAGACACCACTCTCCTAACACTTTAAATGCCAAGTATCGCTCTCATTTGAAGGCCGTGGCACCGGTGGCGGCCCGCTAACCTGTTTTATTGCTGCTCATCTCCATTGACCTTTCAGGTGTTTAAATAGATTTAATCAGTGTCTGATTACACCCTCCAATATATACATAGGGGTTATTCCATGGCAAATCGTTTTTTCCGGAGCAAGCCAACCCTTTTGTTGTTGTTTTATTAAAAAAAGAACCACAGCTGCAAATAAACCCGTATTTTTTTTTTTTTTTTTCCGCCGCAGCATCATTTCCACGCAGACACAGTGTAAACAAGACATTGGAGACTCTCTCGGCCTACTCATCCTGCAGAAATGGAGCTGATCTAAAGCATACAGTCTTAGTCACACACGAGTAAGCCACAGTTCAGAGTGAGGTCATCATCATCATCATCATCCAGCGGGCTGAATGTGGCGGCAGCAGCCAGGGAGGTTAAAGGAGTACAGTTGCAACTCTAGAATCACTGGGAAATGCAGGGGGCTGAGTAAATATCTCCCTGACATTTATTTATTTTTTTTTAAGTGCATCCGAGTCGAGCACAGACGCCCTGCTCCGGCCCGGTACTCGCAGTGTGGCTTTAAGTTCGCACAGACAAGTAGAGTTCAATTTTATTTTTGTCGAAATAGTTTATGTAGCCAGGCTGATTGAATGGTGCAAGTCTTTCAGAGAAAAAAAACATACGCAATTCACGCCTTTTTTTTTTTCAGCCTGCAAGAGAATGCTGAGAAATGCTTGTTGGGAACGAGTGTGACTGAGGGAGGTGAAGGGTGGCGGAAATGTGTTCACAAATCACATTTTTGTCCATTTTTTTTTTAAATGCTAGGGGGCATAGAGGGGAGTAGAGTAAAAAAATGTTCAATAGAATAAAAAAAAAAAAAGGCCTGATGACAATACAAACTTTCTTTTTCCTGCTGCATCAAGATTGTTGTTGCACACAAAGACATGAGATAAAACACACCACATCACACCTCTAAATGAAAAAAAAAAAAAAAAGCTACATGTGAGAAATAAAGCCTGTTTGCATAATTATCCACATGGCTGGTGGAGGGATCAGGTGACAGACTGCACACGGCTGAGTGACAGATACTACACATGTGCCGTCTGTGTGTTTTTGCATGTGCACATTTGTGTGCGTGCGCGTGTGAGAGAGGCGGAGAAAGCGCGAGCTTGGCAAAGGGTGCAGGCAGGCAGGTGATGCATCTCCGTCGGCAGCAGCACTGACGCAGGTGTCGAGTTTCATGCAGAGGAGAGGAGAGGCAAACACTCCCACAAATCCAACACGGAGCTCGTTGGTAATGCCTCATTCAACATAATCCGGTATCGAGTCGCACATAACGTGGTCATTTATTGTTATTACCTTGTTGTTGCTTTTTATGGAGGCCATAAAAGGGAACGAAAGTTGCAAGAAGTGCTCGTTCGAGCTGCGCAGATCCTCCTTCCTGCCTCCTTGTTTTCGAAGTGTTGAAAGTAAACCATGAGAGGGATGGAGCTGGATCAATTCAGCCTCTCAGCCAGGAGGGGGAATCAATCTGAAATCTGAAGCCAAACCACCGACACCCCTCCATCCTTTGGCACACACCAGATATATCTACTTTGATGGGTACTACAACAGGGGGCCATATGAGACCACACAACTTCAGCCCTCACCCACATTACAGTTTTCCTGTACACGGCTTTTTGTTTTCCATTTAGAATATATAGATTCAGCCTTTAAACATCACTGTGACTACTCTTACCATCCTATGTTCACCATGTGTTCAAATGCAGGTTGCCATGGTTACAGGAGGCTGGTTGGGGCCTGACTAATATCTGATCGGTTTCCTAAGGCACGGAAATGAGAAAAGAAAAGAAAGAAAGATACAAAGAAATCAGTTCAACCGATATTTGCGGGTTGATATATTTGTGGATTAAAAAGCTACCGCTAGCTGGTATGTTATATGCTTATTATATTAAGCATCTTTAAAATTGCCCATTTTTAAGAAGTCATAACAATTCAGTGATTATCAGAGGCGTTTGTTCTTGTAAGGTTAGAAGAGAAGCTGTGCTCAGACTCTAATGGGACACCAAGAGCTCCACTACACAGACTTAAGCGAGGCAGGATTGGAGCTCCTGAAAGCACAGGCAACCAGTTTTCATTGCACATTTAACAGACACTTGTGAGTGAATAAATGAATTAACTTTGACATTAGAGGCCCACATGCCGTCATAGGTAGATGAAACTGACTGGTTTTAAAAATCAACCTGCGTTGACAAACAGGTACGTCATTCAAAAAGAGAGCATAAGCAGCAAGTCAAAAACTGAAACCCTCAGGGGGATAACGCTTGTGAATTTTTGCACAAGGCATCCCCCCCCCCCAATCAACCAACCACTGTGATTAACGCCATCGCCTTAATCCATTTTCCTTGTTCCCAACTGACTTGTTGCCTTTTCCCATGATCAAAACACATGATCAAAACACCCCCCCCACTGTGCAGAGACACCACAGCCTCTGCGTGTAGCGTCCAAAAATATACACAGGTATCTCCTGAGTCACACATACTTTCCGAGAGCAAACCTGCAATCAGCTCCAAGAGGTTAATCACACACAGCGAGCGTAAAGAACGCCATGACAAAATGGCTCGTGAAAGATGGCCCAACTTGGCTCTTTACCAAAGACCTGAAACAAACCTTCGTTTCTGCCGGAGACCATCAGAACACTTAATGTATTAGATGCTTTACTCTGGGTTTTTTTGCTCTCTCTCAAGAACACAAGAATGTGAAAGAGCTGCATCATGTAAAAGCAGCTCTACGCAACGATGCTCTGCCCGAGCGCTGATTACGTGGAATGTGTAAACCATTAAACTCACTTGTGCCGTTACAAATCCACGTCGAGTCAGTTTCACCTCAATACTTTGGAGCTGCGAGATGCTGACATGGGCGCACTTTGCCGCAGGAGAAACGCAGTTTAAGATTAAGTGCGAGCATCTGTGTCCAGGAAAAGAAATACAGACCACATATTGGCACACGCTGGTCTTTCTATCTGACGTACTTTGATCCAGCAGCAGTTCCTCTCCTTGCGCTCGCTGCTTTCTGTACCCTTCTTTACAAAGGCCAAGTAACATCCACCAGTGACACAGGAATGCAGGAGTCACCAAACCAGACATAGACCACCCTGCCAGTTACTGTATATGTTGCACACAAATATGACTCGCAGCACATTTATGTCAGCGCCTCACAGCATCGAGTCTTTGAGCATGTGCATATGTTGTGCATCATGCGATTCATCCCCATTTGAAAAAGCTATAATTTGGCCAGATATGCAGTTTTGTTATGAAAGTGGGGTATTGGGAGAATCCATTATAGGGAATGATAAAAAAAAAAAGTAAAGACTTAAGTAAAATAGCATGCAAGCTAGCAAAAGTCTAGTCTAGTCCTAATAAATGTGTCCATGGAAAGTGCATTTACTTATATACTGTGTGTAAGCATAACTTTGACGTACTTGTGCTTTACCCAGACACTTAGCATTTTACTTTAGGTGCCATTTTAGTCATGTCAGAGGAAAATGTTGCACTTTTTACTCCACTACATTTATTTGACCGCATGAGTTACTTTGAAGATCAACATTTTACATACAAATCATAACTAGCTTATAAAGTAAGATGTATTGCTATATACAAAATACACAGCATATAAATAGTTGTTAATCACTTCAACTATCTGAAACATTAAAACGATGTTTACATGTTGATGCATCAGCATGAACACTCCAATAATACAATTTAACTCTCCGATATGGAACATTATGCATGATAGAACTTTTACTTTTGATACTTTAAAGCGAGACATCGCAACTTTTTAGAGAAGAAATAAGACTTAAGATACTCCTCTAACAAAAACTTCAAGTCATAAATAAAAATGCACACAATAAAGATTTAGCTTGAGCCGTTTCCCCAATAATAATTCAGCTGCCTTCTGTAACATGGAGAGCTCCGATTTGAATTCTGTATTGGTGAATCATATTCTGTAATTAAAGTATTCACATTGCTGTAAGTATATAATAAGTATGAAACATGATAATATATTTGCAGGTCAAAAAAAATGACTGGTTTGATCAATATCAGGCCAACATTGGCCCAATTTTAGGAATCACATATCATCTTATGATGGCCAAAATATTATTTCAGTGGCTTCTAGTCCAAGATCAACAACAAATGAGTACATGCAACCTTTTTGATTTTGTCGAGGCCAAACTGGTCATATTTGTTGAAAAGTATCGTGGAATTTCAGCCGCCTCATTGCAAAACTATCAGGGCCACACTCACACTTCAGCCTGTTTCAGTCAATCCTGAGAAAATGCACACATAAAGAACACACAGGCGTCAGGCAACGAAAGACCAAAAGGGGAGATCCGTGAGAGCCGCGTAGATTTGGATGACAAGGTGGCCAGTGGGTTTCTGGACACCGAGGTCTGTTCCATTTGGCAGTGTCAAGAGTTGGGATTGCACAACCCTCCCACGATTGCACGGTCACTCTGCCTGGAAAAACAGGCGATTCACTACGACGGTGCCAGACAGATGCTGTGGCGATGGCCTTGGTCACCCCCACCCCCCCACCAGTAGGTATGATCACTGCTTACCAGTAAAATGTCTGTCAGTGGAAGGAATGCAGCGATAGCGTGGAAGAGTCAGCGAGAGATGTGGTCATTTTCTAGGCTTAGGAGGAGACGCGGAGCCCAATTCTCACTAAATGAATGAACGGCAAGTTGACAAACTGCATGCTAAGTCACATCACCGCCCCCTTGTCCTGGCACATCCAGCTAGGACCTGTACTAAATTAAAATGATTGGTTTTGCCAAGTGAAACCAAATTCAACATCTTGTGAAAACTTCCTATAAGCTTGAAGTGTGGCTGTAAAGGTTTGTACTTTACTGGATGCGGTTACAGTGGATAAAACAATGGCGCCGCACCATTGTTCTCGGTAATGGGTGCTTATTGTTGCAGTAATTTTAGCACCATCAAACCCAGCAGTCACGGGTTGCCTCCTGGATATAACACTCTTCTCCCAACAAGCTCTGCGGTGACTTTCTTAGAAAGTAGAATAATATGGAAATATATAATGGTGTCAAGGAAGTAGGATTTGCTCCCTTGTGAAGAACTACAAAACTGTCTGCTCTGCTGAGTGTGACATCACCTTCTTGTTTGCCAAGTTCTGCAAAACAGTAACAGTTGACAGACTAACCACATCCTCCAAGTCCATAAAAAGTCAGCACGGAGAGCTGAGGAACAGACCCAGCTGTCATCGGTTCTGATAAATTATTAACTGCAAATGATGTTAAAATATACCTGGCATTTAAATATCTATACACATGATTCCTTATGACTAAAGGGTTCAGGCCACAGTTTAACACACTGCAGCTAATGATATGTGAAGTTGGGTTTTAAATGTGGGCAAAAATGTCAACCATGGCAACGGTTGAGACCGAATAATACAAAATATTCTTAATGAAAATGTCTAAATATGAGATTGGTCTTCAGCACAGACATTTCTCTCTTTAAATAAATAAATAAAAAACATGGCCACTGCACTTAAAAGTGTCTATACAATTAACTGATCAGCTTGGCAAGAAAGTGGCTGACTGTACACCACCACCCAGAAATAATAAATAAATAAATAAACACATCCAATGCCATGTAGAAAAGTTGGGACGTTTAAGAAGTAATACACCTACTAGCGTAGTAATTATATTCGCCATAATTAGAGCAGCAAAGATGTGGCTGTTCCAATTAAATGTTTAATTCCTCCTGGCTGAGGAAATAAACCTAAAATCATGCCTGCAGCAGCAACAAAAGAAACAGATTATTGTTCACGAATAACAAAATTAAGTTTGCAGCTGTCCAATCAACGATAGAGATCTTAGTCATTTATAAATGTAAAAACAAAAAAACCTAAATGGAGGTGCTACAGCATGTGTAACTGGCACTGGAATCCTACCAAAATGGGTAAATTATAGAAAGCTGATTTGTCTGGCTGAGGCTGGAATGACACTAGTTGAGTATTGCCATGACAGATGCAGGGGCAAACAAAATATACACACTGTACTGTTATGGAAAAGTTAAGTTTGACATACAAGATTAACAAAACCTGAAATATTCAAACACCCAGTTTGTTGTTGTCCTGCAGAAAGCGCTCGAGTTATGACATTTTTTAACTCCGAGCATGGCACCCTTTTAAAATGCAAGGCAACATTTTTGAAACACATCAGTGTAAACGGAAACAACACTTAACACAAGTGCAGTCAGAATTACAGGTCGATTCTAAGCCTTAAAGTCATATAAAAACACAGTGTGAGTGGTTTCAAACACTTTTCCTGCCCTGTGTCTTTCAGTCCACCTGCAGCGAGGCTAAACTCTGCACACGCTTGCACGTATATATACACATTTAAACTGCAGTCTTATTGCATTTTAGCTTTGGACTCTGATCTGGCTGCTCACTGAAGCATGGCAAGAAACAAATCAACATTAGAAGTCATTAATGGTTGGAAAAGTAAAATTCACAGCCACTGTAACCTAATTTGTGTAGTGGAGCATGGTTACAGTGAGAGGCTGGGCACCAGATGCTGCCAGTTACTGTAATTGCACTCTGAAAGCAGCTCATTGAGTCAGCTTGAAAATGTACATTAGTGTATACTGTCATGGAGAGATGCAGATGTGCGGGCACACACACATTGAGTTTATTTCAAATTCTACTGAGTTCCATTAATTATCTAAAAGCAATTCGCAAATTCTGTTGTATCCACACAATAAAAAAAACTTAAAAAAAAAAAAAATCAATAGAGTGCACCTGGTGAGAAGCTTTAAACCACGTTATGTGTGGCAAACGCACTCAGCCTGGCTGGGTAAACACAGAAAAGTAGAGGAAGTAGATGGCTTAGTCTGAACAGTTCCCAGGACTGATGGGATGCATTATGCTTTAAAATGAATCAGGTTATACAGGTGAAGAGCACGTGACGTAGGTCCAACACCCTGCGTTCATTGCGTTTGTGCAAATGAAGAGGGTGAATCATAACCAAAAAAAAATAATAAGTGATGCCTTTAACTCTTTAGCACTGCGCTTCCATGTGGCGTCCAGGCAACTGGAAACGACTCCATGTCCCGATAGATCTTTCTAAGAAAAACATGTAGCTCAACGACACTCACATTCGCCGACAGCGATGCAACGTAGCACGCCTCTGGTACAGCTTTGTACGGTATTACCGTGTGCTACTAGCCGTACCTAATGTAACTACCGACATGTAAGTTTCGACAATGTATGTGAATTTCTATGAGGAACATCGCATCCCTACAGGTGGTGGCAAATGGGACAATCTCATTGGCTCCAAGTCTGTGTCAACACGAGGCATCCGCTCATAACGTTCAAAGTGCAATGTTTCTATTAAAAACTATTCAAGTGTGCGATTTCACAGTTTAATTTAGTTTAATGAAAAGCGCCGCGACACACATTTTCAGCTACTTCTCTTTCATGTGTACGTGGTGCTACACGTGATCTGTAGTGCTGAGAACACACACATACGTGTTTGTGGAAGCATCTAGCCCTGCTGAAAACTAAAAATCTCCGTAGACAGTTTCCAGTCTAACCACCTACAGAACAAAACAGAGGATTTAACTGGCATTCTGTTTCTACAAGCAGGCAAGCAAGCACCCTTTATCAGCTTCTTACCTTAACGCGGAGGGAAACGTAGCCTTGGATGTCTGCTGATCTTCACAGCTGAAAAGACAAATGGTGAACCGGCATGAGAGAAAAAAAAAAGCACAGAATGTATATACAGCATATAGGTTTACATGTAAAGATAATTACAATCTATAAATACAAATGTAAGAAATGGATCCCACATAGGAGGGACCCTGCTCCATCGAGAGCTCCAGGCACAAAACGCTCAGCACTGTATTCTTAGATATTTGTAATAGGCTACGCCATATGGAGCAGCACAAGAGTATAAGTTACACCCAAGGCAAAACAAAATGAGGATGTGCAAAATAATTGTCGTCAAGAATAACACAATTACAGCTGATTAAGTGGCTGAATTCAAATTTAAAAAAGCATTAAAAAACAGTATAGGAGGTATATACATGATTAAATTGTGAAATATAATATGATTGCATTGTTAGATAAATAATTCAACACGCAAAATATGTCATAGGTCAACTTCCCAGCTCAAATCAGGATGTTTTTAAAACGGTTGAAGTTGTCCTACTTAGTGGCGTTTTGTTTAGGTTTTGCAGACAGGTTTGTGCAGCATCGTCACCAAGTCGTCTCTCGGTTGATCATTGTGACCCATTGCACTCCAGATACAGCAGCGCTTTAAAAACACTTACACCTGCCCCAGCGACACAGAGCTGTACCAACCACCGAGCAGCTGGGACAAATAAATAGCTGGGTTCGACATTAACCCCCCCCTCCATCCCTATAGTGCGAGCGTTTGCCAAAGCAACACTACAACTTCACAAACATCCAGATTCCTTAGGAAAGAAAGAGATTACGAGAGAATATATGTACCATATGTTTACAAAAAAATAACTTGTTTTCAATTTAAATGTATCATTCTAAAATATATTTTATTCCATTAATGTCTTTTCATTCATTTTTATTTTATTAGTCATTTAAGTGTCACAGTTAAAGAAGGCTGTATTAAGTTGTGTAAAAATTGACTTTTCTGGATTGTTTTTAACATAACTTTACATTTTGGCCACCAAATTTAGGGGCCTGGTGGCCCGCGCTTAAAAATATTGACGTCTATCCCTGAACAGCCATCGGCGCTTTTATTAATTGAAATCCAATTGCGTTCATCGGGGAGTGATAACAGCTGAGCATTTGGGGGCTTTCAAGATGAATCACTTTACAAAAGTTCAGATAGGTTGTGCCACACCACGAAAGTGCTGCCGCTGGTTGATTCATGTCAGACGGGAAAACTGCACCTTGTTCAGATGCCCTGGTATACCATCAGCCCTCCCTGACCACAAAATTGAGGACAATGTACTTGCAAACCTGGAAAAAACTTTCCAGCTAAGCAGGCTGAAGGATAGCAGCTGTAGCGATTTTGATTTTAGTCATTAAGCACTAAATAGAATCATTAAAGACTGTCTTCTAAATCTCATTGTAGCGCGCTATCTTCTATACGCCAGTAGATAGACACTCCATCTAGTATGCAGAAAAAATTATTAAAGATATAACACAACATTAAATATGCCACATGTAGTCTATCGAATAGTCTGCAGTCTGTTTGGTAAGTGTGGTATTTTGCTGCAGTTTAAGTTGCAAATGTTCTGGACTAGAATAATCCATTAGCAGGACAACTCGAATATTTCAAAATAGGCAGTGCGGGTTATTACACCTGTCCAGGCTGCACAGTATAATAATGCCCACAGCCAGAGTTAATGACATGGGCTACAGCCGCTCCGCTGACAGGCTGGAGACTGATGGGGGACAAGTGAGAGACAGTCTCAAGGTGGATCACTGGAGGGAAAAGCAACACAGTGCAGTCTCTCACTATCGTGCAGGTCCTCTCTCCCTCGGGAGGTTTTGCACACACTGCACTGTCACACCAACACTCACAAACACACTTAAGACTGTGCTGTAAGGAATAACGCATCAGCCATGCAAACCCTTCACACAGGTAAAAAATAGGTGTACACACACACACACACACACACACACACACACACACACACAATAGGATTAAGTATTTTTCACATGAAAACAGCACTGCGGCATCCATCGTAATCCATAAATGAGCTAAGAATTACAAACTGCGTAATGTTAGAGGTTCAGATCCAAACAGCTGCATTCTGTAGAAAGCAAACGTCGCCCGGTGCCGCTAACCGTCTATCCGGCGCCTGATTCCCTGCTTGCTCAGACTCCAAAGCTCAGCTTTAGATGAGGCAGCTAGCAGCAACCACCAGTCCCTTGAGTATCACTGACATTAGGAAAGGAGAGCAGGGAGCAGGAAAACATTTAGGTTTCTTACTGGAGTGTAACCGATTTGTTTTTTCCAAATTGAGGAGGTCAAAGAATGACAGGTTCCATTACTGCATATCCACTAAAGAACAACAGGCAAAAGAAAAAAAAGTTTGCGGAAAGTGACATTTACAGTCACGAAGGGTCCAATTCTGTTTCAAAGCTGCTTTTCATTTCATTCACATGCAAATCTGCTCACGGACTCGGTTTTTCCTTTGGATTATCTCATTTTAATCGGCGTGGTGTGGATGTAAAAAGAGGCTCAAAACAAAAATGTGTTTACAGTTTAAGTTTCTCGTCATTTGTCACCATTTCACTATTTAGGTGCATTTGTGTGTAGCAGCTGTGTAAAACTCTACAAATTAAAAAAAAAACGGTCTCCACCTGTTCAGCATTGCACTTCTAGAACATTCAAAACATGGTGCCTACATTATTAGATTAGATTCGATTCAGCTTTGTCATTACACATGTAATGTAGTTTGGCATCTAATCAGAAGTGAAATATACAGCAAGTGTTTGCTCAAACTGACAAAGTAGCATGATGTGTGAGCCAATGTTACTTTAACAATTAAATAAAATTATATTGTTATACCTTAAATGCTGCTTAAACTGTATTCTACAATGTTTATACTCCATACTAATAAGTGGTTATTAAGTTGCCAAGGAACAAGGCCTCATATTATATTAAACCCACATCAAAACAGGAGGGAAACTTTCTCACAGATCAAATGGCGACACAATAGGAAAGGAATCCCTGGAAAGAGCGGAATAATGTGACAATGGAGAAATCCTAAGTCTTTCGCCTCCAGGAAAATTAAACCAAACACGCTTGAGGAGAAAGAAATCTTATCTCGCACAACTTAAGACATTTGCGTTCCTGTTGCTCTCTTCTCGGAGCCCGAGGGGGATTTGCTTTGAGAACAATTCAACAGGCTTAGTTTAGGAAACACCACCTAGGGGCACCTCAGACACTTTGTGCTTAAAATCAAAATTAACCATCAGTGTATTTTGTTAGATTAACTCTTGTCAAATCTGTCATGACCAAAATAAATGAGAGGACGCAAGGCTGGTGAAAAATTGAATGAGTGGGGAAACTACTCCGGTCCCCTGGGGTTTCCAGAGGTGGGGCTCAGGGGCACGTCGCCACTGGCAATTTTAAGAAGCACAATATGCCACTGGAGACTTCATTGTTCCGTCCGTCCTGCAGTTTCATAATCACACACGCTGCAGAGGAGGACGGCGTGGGGGACAGGTCAGACAGCGTGGTGCCTGGAAAACACGTCGTTCCCGCCCCGAAAGGAAGTGAGACTTTAATAAAGCTGCCCACTATGACTTCTCTCATCTCGCACCATCAACACAGCTGGTTTACACGCAGGTCAAAGTGCCAACTCATTGATTTCTGAAGGTGTGTGTGTGTGTGTGTGTGTGTGTGTGTGTGGGGGGGGGGGGTAAAATAAAAGCAAAAGCACCGTGAAACATTACATAACCACCCATAAATTTGACTTCACCATGTTATCCGGATTAATTGCGCACACAGTTGCTGCCACTGAGCAGCTCCGCTAAAACGAACGGGGGGGCTGGGCTCCTTGCTGTAGGCCACCTCGAAAAACAATGGCAGCTGTTCGCAGAGGGGGGACGCATTACTCAATTCCATCCACACACCCCCCCAAAACACTTAAGACATTTGCACAAACAACCTTTTCAAACGTGTTTCTTAAAAGAAGGGAATAGCTCGGCATGCATTAATTCGTTTACTTGCAGAGAGTTGGATGAGAACATCACTGCCCCTCTTTTATCTGTCCGTTAAAGATGAAGCTGTAGCCAGGAGACAGTTCGCTCAGCTTATTTAGCATATATCATAATAGACTGCTAGCAGGGGGGAAACAGCCTGTTCAAAGACATGGGGAAAATATTTAAAACCACAATGTGTCGTTTTGACAAGTTGCTTTTTGTACGGCTTAAACAAACGAGATACAGTTCTCATTTTGAACCCCCCCCCCCCGTGTCTGAGTGTTGGTTCTCTTCGAGTACTCCGGCTTCCTCCCACCATCCATTCTAAACAACTGTGAGTGCCTGTGTGTCGGCCCTGTCTACTGACTGCCGACCAGTCCAGGTTGTACTCCATGGCTCTCGCCCAATGCCAGCTTGGATTAGCTCCGACCCCCGGAGGATAAGCGGCACATGGATGATGGACTCCGTTTCCCCCCCGTTTCCAGTCTTTATGCTAAAATAACTAACCAACCAGCTCCTGGCTGTGGTTTAATGATTACGGCAGAGACACGAGTGGTATCCATCTTCTCATCTAACTTTTTGGCAGGAAAGCAACTAAACGCGTTTCCCAGAAATGTCAAACTATTCCTTTACCTTTTTGGCTCCAGTGACCCTAATTATTATGACAACATCAAAGCCAATTGCAAATTGTGTTAGGAAATTTCAAAGTGATGCATTACATCAAGGGAAATCCTGCATCTCATGAGCCTGGGCTGAGGAATTTAAAAATACATTCCCTTCTCAATTACACCGAAGCATAGCATCGTCCAAAATGTGGCTCTAGTCAAACATCCCTTAATTTAGTATACATTAGTCCGGTTCAGCGCAGTTGTTCCGCTGGGATAGAATGGTCTCTGCAGCCACGTCCTCGGGGCATTAAACTCTACCATCAAGGACAATCCAAACATTTCATTCCTCCAACATCAGCAAACCTCTCCTCGATCAAAGCTGGAGGGAACCTTTCGGTTCCATAAGCAACAGAAATAATAATAATGCAGCTCTTACAGAGAAAAGGAGTAACACCAAGAGGAAAACAAACTCTGGACAATGCTGCCGCTTTCCAGTTGTCTGTAGCAAGAGATTATAAGTCCTTATTCGTGGCAAACATCACAGCACAGACTGAAGCCCACTAACTAACGCAACTCTGGTGTCTTCCGACAATCTCATGGATAAGTAGCAGACGCTGATATGCAATTAGCTAAAAGGGTCCATGGGATGTGGGCTTAATAAATGCAGGTGGGGGGCGTTCTTTGTGTGGTAGGGGATAATATAGGCATAATATTTGGAAAAAATGCTAAAAATACAAGAGATTAAGTAAGCAAACATTACTTTTTCCGCCATGCGTGAAGCCAATATTGTAACCTTTCAGTGCAAATATCAGCTGCAGATTTCACTAATTTCCCAGAGCGAGAAAGCAATCCAGTGATTTAAAGTTAACAGTTTTCAGCAGAACCAAGCAGTGTGCCGCCACCAATAGCAATAATGCTTCCATCGTTAGACACAAAACCATCTGCTCTCGCCTTGTTTGTGTGTGTATGGTTTATCAATAGATTTTCAACAGCAACCGAGTCTTGCAGCACTGATCCCATCCTGGATCAAGAACCAGGTTGTTCGAATCGAAAGAAAGTCAAAGACTAGTCATTCACTGAGCTGATGGTGTTTTCCTGTTAAACAACAAAAGGATATCGTTTCATCAGTGCCGAATGGGTCAAAGGAATGGGAAAATCTTTGTCCATGCACACTTTTGTTTTTTTTGAATAAATGTAGTTTTGAAAAATCCAGCTCTGAAATTTGTCACCCCTCATATGCAATAGCAAGTGATTACATTTCAGTTTGAGGTGCACAAAAACATTAAAAGTATAATTTGCAAAGCTCAGTAGCAAAGTGCCCTGGATACTCCCCATGCACACCTTGATTTGGAACTACTTTTTGACAGACAAAATACTTCTTCTGTGAACTGTAACAGTCTGTGGATAGGGAATTACACGATTTTGGGTCCAGAGTAAAATATCTCATTATACATATTTGCTGTGTAACCTGGACCTAGATGGTATCATACAGACGGTGATATTGTGAATGAGAGCAGTAGTTCCTTAACAAAGTGATCCAAAAATCTTATTATAGTATCTGATCATGGGCAAGTACTGACACAGCGTAATAAAACAAAGAAGTGAAAAAAATGTGTGGACTTTAAAAACGCATGACATGACTAAAGAAATCGCATCTAAACAAACGACTACATTACGGCTGCAACTAACAAATTTTCACTATCGATTGATGTCTTTTGTTTGATGAGTCGATTAATCATTTGGTCTATAAAATGTCAGAAAATTTGCAAAAAAATGCCCAACACCAATTCCTGAAGCCCAAGTTGATCAAATAGCTTGTTTTGATCAACCAGCAGTCTAAAACATAAAGATATTTAGGATTTTTAACACATAAGACAGAAAGAATATCCTCAAATTTGAGAAGCTGCAACAAGGGAATATTTCACATTTCTGCATCACCCTCATGAAGTCTGTTTCTGATTGTTTGGTCAGAGACATTCACACCAGTGGCCTGCTGGAGGTCATGTTGTAGGGCTCTGGCAGTGCTCATCCTGTTCCTCCTTGCACAAAGCAGCAG
>JAVQJF010049811.1:0-31665 GCA_036023855.1 Gadopsis marmoratus
TTAAGAACAACTCCCATTTACTTCGAGTTGTTCTATCTATGAGTTTTCCTAGAGTGTTTATTACGGACTTTTAAGGACTCCGCCGTCCTATTTCACTTGTCATTGCCTAGGATGCACAAGGTTTTTAAACGCTATATTTTTAGGTCCTTTTAACCTTCAAACGTCAATAGAATTTCTTTTGCAATATGTGAAATGCGGCTTTTGTCTTCCGCATCCCGTCCAGTAAGTGCAACATATCCTATGAATCACATGTGTGTGGGTCCACAGACTCGAATCCCACGTGGGGAATGCAGAGTCCGCCACCAACATCAAAGACGACCGCACAGAGACAATTACAGATTGCACATACTTATACGTAGCTATTGTAGATAAAATGCCGGCCACAAATAAATAGCATATAGCTATTATAAATAGCTGCTTTAGCTTTTTTTAATGTCAAACCTTCAACGTCAGCTTTTATGCCTCTCTGCTGAAGTCAAAAATTATCTTGATCCTGTCTGAACAGTATTTGTCAGCGATCTTTCAAAACCTGCCCAATAAGATATCATATTCCTCTAATTTTGAAAATGTGTGTAGTCATCTTCTTCAGCATTGCTTTAACTCTAACTGGGCATCATTGCTCATGTTGCTGAGACCACTTATTATGTGTAGACAGCCCATAAGTGGCTACATTCAACTCTCTTTGACTTGTTTGCAAATTTAGCAGAAGACTGCTGAAACAGTGGAAGCTCACATTCAGTTGTTTGTGGACTAAATTAAATTATATTTAATAAATTATTTAGTCATAATGATTGGTCATGTCTGCAAGAATTTTTACATTATGTGGGCATCCATCCACAAAATGCCTTACGACTTGGCTACAATCAGAATAAAAGTGGTACTTTGTTAGAAAGCAGACAAAACCCATACAGAACACTGGTGAAATCTCTCTGTTGTGCTGCAGAGCTCTTGTTGGAATGTTCTCTCCCACCAACACTTAAGTTCCACCTGAGAGAACTGCGTTCTTCCTCCACCTATTATGTTGCAGCTCATGGAGGAAACGGCAGCAATCAGCCTACTGTGTGCATTGTTTGGTACTTGTATATTTGTGCTTTCATCCTCTGATTATTTGAGCCTGTTTTCATTCCGCAGTCTTATTTTAGTAAATAGCTCACACAGGTGGGGACCAGTTGCACCCACAATCACCTCACTGTTCAGATTCCAATCTTTAAGGACCACTGGAGAATCGTTGGTGTGCTAGTGTCCTTTGAAATTACTTAATTCAGTTAGCGGCTGTTTTTTTCATCTCGTTAACAGTGGGGTAAAATAGCTTTCTGTGGTTTGAAACATTAGTACTTTCAAGCAAAAAGGCACACACACACACAGCTGGAGGAGAGCAGACGTGTACAACTCCCTTCCCGTTACTGCTGTCATAAGACATTGTTTCTGTTTATTTGTTTGTGTGTGTGTGTGTGTGTGTGTGTGTGTAATGGTTAAGCTCTACAAGCTGACCCATCACAAGTTAAACCACAAGCTCTGGCAGACGTACACACATACACATATTACATACATACACACATGTGCACTCACACTTCAGCATGAAGTCAATGATGCTGTCGCAGAAGGTTAAATGGCACAGCTAACAAGATGGCTGAGAACAGTGTGTGTTTTGTAATAATATATATATATATATATATAATGCAATGATGCTTATGTGCATCTATCAGTTTGTGTGTTACCGACGGGGGGATAAGGGTTGTGTATGTGCGCACATGGCTCTTCATGTATATATGCGTATCAGTCCTGTGTGCGTCTATATACTGTATGTGCTTTTGTGCTGAGGCCTCACTAACGAGGGGAATGTCAGCTGTTGCTCATCAGAGCTCATTAGAAGTGCAGGCTAACGCTTGGAATTACCTCGCACCACCATCAACACACGAACACACACCCACAGCAATCTCTCTCTCCTCCACCCTCTCACAACACAAAGCCCTCTCTGTTTGTGGAGATTGCCGCATGTGCAGCAAGAGAAAAAGGCCTAACGACCGGAAGAAAAAAGGTAGATCAGAGGGGGATGGATGGTTGGAGGGTGATGAGGAGAAATGAAGAGAGACACCCTGCCATGGGATGGTCCGGCAGTGGGGCAGAAAACGATCTACCCCTGTATGAAACACAAACAATGGTGGGCAATTCAAATGCCTGCAAAAATACACTGGTGCTTTAGATATGACCACCTGATGACGAATCATTTTTGTTATTATTTGGATGTATATAATAGTAACTGCTCCCTGTTGGTTTTGGATCTGCTGAGACTGTCTGCCCGACTACTGGATTAGTTTTTTCCCTTGCTGCTAGTGTGTTGGTACGTGCTCTCACTCTACAAAGTAAAGTGTTTTCAAAGTGAGACCCCTTTCCAATCAAATTATAAACATAAAATAATTATAGTTTGAGGTGAAGCCAAGAAAAACTGGTAATTTGTGGGCACCAAGGGTAAAATGATTTTCCTTTTGAGGAATTTAATTCAAATCAGAAGATTTTTCTTTAGCTGTCATTAAAATAGTTTTGGGCCCACTAGTTTAAGACGTTTGAATCCAGACAGGGTCTTTTTTAGCATGCAATTCCCAGTCTCGCCCCCTCATTCCCCATATTTCCTGTACTGTGCTCTCCAATAAAGAAAAAATGCCAAAAATGTATATAAAACAACTCACTACTGAAGCGACAGTGTGGGATCTTCCTATCTGCTCCCAGGGTGCCTCAGTAGCCACTAATTGCCGGAAGCATTTATCCTTCTTCTGATCGCTATCGTACCAAAACTACTGTTATGAATCGTGCTCACAGACAGCAGGACTCTGCTTTGGTCTGGATAACATACAGGCAGGCCATGATGAGAATATCACTCTGTATTAGTTTAACGTTAATGTACAGCATTATCCTGTAGCTAGTTAGGTAGCTGTTTCTTTACTCACTTTAAACAGCAAAGCTGACAAAAACAGCTGCTGGAAATGGAATGTAATACATTTAAATCCCAACACAATTAAGATGAATACAACCTTCTGTGAACCTAGGCCTTTCCTCAAGGCCATTTACAGTGGTAGCCATGATAGTAGTCTATTGTGTCGTTCCTGCCCGAGTACTACAGCAGCCGCTTCAGACTTTCTCTTGTAAATGTTGTACAGTAGAAATAAATAGGCACAACTCATGGCTCTCAAGTGACTGGATACAAGGTAATTTCTTGCAGCTAAAAGGAAGTATAACTCTTGCAACAGTGGAGCCAAGAAGCACCCAGTCAGCAGAATGTGCGATCTTCTACACCTAAACGTATAGCTGAAAATATTAACCTCAGTGAATGTGAAGTAAGTCCCTGTTATCAAAGCTCTACGGCAATCTCAGCCCAAATGCATGAATGCCGGCCTGTAAATGTCTCTTGGCTCTTTCTGTACACTGGCTCAGTCCACGACGTGTGTATGTTGCCATGGTGAGGGCTTGACGTTTCATGCGAGTATGTATGATGCGCACGTGCTGCTATTATTAGAGATGGATGGTGCACGTGTGTCTCAAATGTGGCAGAATGATGTTGAGCTCTGCACTCAACACTGGTTGGAAGGTGTAATTACTGTATATGAGTGTGTGTGTGTGTGCATGCGTGCTAGTACGTGTGCATTCATACGCCCCTACCTCCAGGTCATCCAGAGAGCGGGCCAGGCTGAGACGTTTGGAGCGTCCAAAGGAGCGTCTGGCTGAGGAGCGCTGGGGGAGAGGAGGGAAGCCCATGGTCAGACCACGGAACCGACCACCCTGAGGAGAGAAAATATACAAATGTAATTAAATTAAATAAAGACACAACGTAACATGCAAACCGTCGTACATAAAGAGATTTTTGTGTTATGCTCAAAGCCTACACATGCATGTCTATTTAAGGCGGATTTCTCTCTTTTTTTCTCTCCACTGAAATGATAAATTCCACATGTTAGACACAGGCATGTACAGGCCTGTGATTTTTTTCCCCCCAGAACCGGATAGTACTTGTGTTATCCCCTCAGCCACAGTCAAACAGTAGCACAGAGACACACACTGACACACAAACAGGATAGACATGATAACGACACTTAGAGAGCTGTATCTGAGGAAGTAGCATATATTATATGCACTGCATTGTATGGTTCAGGTGGTTTTATCACTGTGTTCACTTAATGTACTTACCTTTAATAATGATAGTAACACTGCTATTAACAACACTACTGCAGTGGAAACCCGCACACTGGAATGACATTCAAAGTGGCCAGCTGTTACATGATGCCATAAAATTCTGTCTAAAATGAGTACAAGAGAAAATTAGCCATTGGGGTCATCAAGATTTATTGTCCAAAGCCATCTGACAATGATGTAACCACACAGAGTAATTGCTGTAAACCAAACAGGAGAAGAAGCGTAGACTTGCGTTGCCTCCCCAAGTCTACAATTAGCCTTTTAACAACCGTTGTCCTCCCGTCTTTAGAGGACAACAGAAATATTCTGCTTCTCTCTCCTCTTACAAATGGCATTTTGCGAATCTCCTCGGACCGTAGGAGAGTGCGCATATCAGTGTGGACCCAAGTTGACTAATGAGTAATTAATCAATGCTGACAGGCTCCAGAGGCCAAACTGAGACACATGTTGAATCTGACTGGCTGGTTAGGAGCAGGTCTTGTCGGCATTTCATCAGGAGATGACCGGTGGTGTTGCCTGGATACAGAGTCAGCCCGTTGTCTGTGTGCATGTGTGTGCGTCAGATAACACAGATCTGAACACTCAGTTACGTATGGGGACACACATGTTATCACATGACCCCTGTTTAACCTGGTTAAGATACACTATATGGACAAAAGTATTGGGCTACCTACATATTACACCTACAGGAGCTTTAATGACATCCCACTCCAAATTCATAGGCATTAATATGAAGTTGGTCCCCCCTTTGCAGCTATAACAGCTTCCACCCTTCTGGGGAGGTTTTCTACAACATTTTGGAATGTGTCTGTAGGAATTTCTGCCTATTCATCCAGAAGAGCATTTGTGAGGTCAGACACTGATGTTGGATGAGAAGGCCTGGCTCGCAATCTCCATTCTAGTTCTTCCCAAAGGTGTTCAGTGGGGTTGAGGTCAGGGCTCTGTGCGGGCCAGTCAAGTTCTTCCACACCAAACTCATCCAACCAGGCCTTTATGGACCGTGCTTTCTGCACTGGGGCACAGTCATGCTGGAACAGAAAAGGGCCTTCCCTAAACTGTCTCCACAAAGTTGGAAGCATAGAATTTTCCAAAATGACTTGGTAGGATGAAGCTTTAAGATTTCCCTTTACTGAAACTAAGGGGCCAAGGCCAACCCCAGAAGAACAACCCCATAGCTTTATCCCTCCTCCACCATACTTTACAGTTGGCATCATGCAGTCAGGCAGGTAACGCTCTCCTGGCATTCACCAAACCAAGACTCGTCCATCAGACTGTCAGATGGAGAAGCGTGATTCGTCACTCCACAGAACACGTGTCCACTGCCCCAGAGTCCAGTGGCGGCCTGCTTTACACCCCTCCATTCGACGCTTGGCATTGTGCTTGGTGACGTAAGGCTTGCATGCAGCTGCTCGGCCATGGAAACCTACGCCATGAAGCTCCCGGCGCACAGTTTTGGTGCCGACATTGATGCCAGAGCTGGTTTGGAACTCTGCAGTTACTCAGTCAGCAGAGCTTTGACGACATCAAAGATTAAGAGGCATGGGCCAATACTTTTGTCCATATAGTGCAAGTTCATTCGTGATGGCAACTTAGTAGCAACCAAACAAATAGCATTTATAAGAGGAACTGAGATTTGGATTAAAGAGGTAATGATAAAGTGTTGATCTGACTCAGCGGTGCTGGGATTGTTTCGGGTGTGGCAGCAACCGAGCTTTTTCAGAGAAACACTACATTAAGTGGAAATCTCCCATCTCTCATCTGTGTAGTTTATCTTACCCCCCCTCCCTCACACACAAACACATACACACACACACACACACACTAACAATGTCACAGAAAAGAGAAATCCTTCCTGTTTACGACAACACAGCTGTCAACATAAAACCCAAACACACATACACACCACTTATTCCTTGTAAAACATAATAACCGCAGCAGTATAACGGGGGCAGAACTATGTCATTGCCTAGCAGGCACAGTCAATATAACTGAATGTTTGTCTCTTTGATTCTACAATACATGGAAAAACCAATGATCGCTGTATCACATTTGAAGAATCAGGATTCAAATGAATGTTTGTGTCTGTATTCAGTATATTCAAAGACTTTAATTCCGCAATGGGTTACTCAAATTTCAGATTACTGTCATGGTAGACCAAAATCATGTCCGTGTTCTGTGAACAGATGAACTTCAGGTACCAAGGGACTTCCAAAATGGATGCATAACTTTTTTTTAATGAAAATTAGTTTCCCATGGACATTCATGAGAGTGCGGAGGGCTTAGGGAGGTTTATATAGTGAAACAGTGCCACCATGTGACAAACACTAAAAATCTATTAAGGATAATGCTTAGTATTATTTATGAAGGACAGAAAAACTACTACATCAATACAACAAAGCTACATTTGTCACAGTAGAATCAACATCTATTTTGACAAGCAGTAATCATGTCTTACTACGACAGCTGCAGCCTCCACAGCTCAGTGTCTCCAGCCAGAGGACATTGTTCAGAGGGGTTAACCTCCACCTTCCTGTCAATGTGAGCCTCTACCCTGCCCTTGTAAACACTTCCTCTGATTGTCCCCTGAGGGTCCATGGGACCCCATACAAGCACCAGCCTCCTTCAATATCAAGGAAACAAGAGTAGATCCCCTGTACTTTTAAATGTAGACGGAGACAATGCAAGTGCTTCCTACATCCTTCTTGTGATTCTATAGAAAGGTTAATGCAGAAAGAATCAGGCTGGATATATCTATTACTCTCTGCCTGTATCTCTTTCTTTCTATTGTGTGGAAATAATGAATAGCCGGTCATTAATCTACTGTGTCGCAATGCAAAAGGAAAGGTATTGTCACAAAATAATGCGGCCAGTGTATTCAATTGCAGCTTAATCTCAATTGGAATAGATGGACAGTTCTCATTTACTATTTGCTACATTACTAATATAACCATGTTGTTTGAATCTCTATAATTACTTCATTAAAACTAGTCTAAAGCCGGCTCTGCTGTGACATCGAGTCTCATTATGCGAGATACAGGTGGTTTTCAGGTGAAGGCAGATGCCTGGCTAGTGCATTATACATGATCTGATACTGGAGCAGCACGGGATAAATAACTTATCAATTCAGTGGTACAAAGTCTGGGGAGAGAGCCAACTGGGGTGCTCGATTTTTTGGTACGGTGAACAAGGTTGATCGCAACTTTAAAAACCACTGAAAAGCGTTACATCTGAGGGAGAAAGAAGCATCATTCGAGGCCTGAATGAGTTAAATGCTAGGTCTTGAAAAGGAAAGGGTGAGAATGCCATGGAGAGAGAAGTGGGACGAACACAGATAGATTTATAGCCTCAATAAACTGTAGTCTTGGACACACTTCAGTCAGAGTAAATTTCCACAGCAGGGGTGTGTGATGGGGGATGCTACCTGCTGACCGCACTTCACATCTCAAAGTCAGTTTTAACACAACTCTTCCAAAAGCCCACAGCCCACTAACTGGCACAGCATAACACATTACTGAATGCAGTATCGTGGAAAGACTGACAATCTCGTTTGGGTTGGACATTTTGAATAGAAATGAAAACTGATCAAAAATCAAGGGTATTAAAAGTTCAAATGGGCTTAAAACTTCAGCAAAATGGTACCTTTTTCTCTCCCTCCTTTGCAGTCCCTCGTTTCTTCTCTCTTTCACTTCTCTCTGCCCCAGCTCTCTCCCTGTCTCCAGCACCAAACAGCTTCTTAGCCCACTCGTCTTTCTGAACAGCCAGCCGGTGGGTGTGGGAGTTGGGATGTGAAGGAGGCGGAGGCTGGCTCCCTCCAGGTGGTGACAGGCGGTCTCCGGGGACCAGTGGGGCCCGGTAGCGGTCTGCCGGGATCTTATTCATGGGTGGGGGCAGGGTGCTGCAGTTAGCTGATGACCATCCGTCGGTGGATTCGGCGTAGGACTCCTGGTCGCTGCTCAGGCCCTGAAGGTGGCTGTGGTGGTGCTGCTGACGCCAGTCTCTCAGCACATGGACTGGCAGCCACCGCTGAGGCTCCACCCCTACTACTACTCCTCCACCCCCTCTCTTTTCTCCTCCCCGCTTCCCTTGTGAGTAGTGGTGTGGGTGGGACCCTCGAGAGTGCCTGCCGGGGACATCGGGGTGAGCCAAGGGGAGAGGGTGAGGGAGGTCAGCCAGGTGTGGATCGTGACGGTAGTGGCCATTTCTCAGAGCTGGCGGAGGAGGAGGAGGAGGAGGTGGGTGAGGGGCTGCGGCTCCTAGGGTGGGGCTCCAGGCCTGCTGGGACGAAGGTGGGCTGTCCCAGTGGCGTGGCCCGGAGATGTGATTGTGATTAGGAGGACCTCCAAGGTCCACTAAAAGCACTCTGTTGCTCTTCTCTTCTGGTAAAAAGTTGCCGATCCCACTGTCACTGTTGCTGCTGGTGCTGTGGTTCTGCTGGGCGTCATTGTCTGGGTCATGGAAGGCCCTGGCCCGGACCCCCTCAATGTTGTCCCCCATGTCCCGGTAGAGGACGGAGACAAACTGGAGGAGAGGCTGAGAACTGGGTGGGAATTCCAGGCAGCCTCCTGTGTCTGGGTCAGGGGTGCACTCAAAGCCAAACCTCATAGATACACCTAAATGAACCTTAGGAGACAAGTGTGAGAGCGTCAGTTGATGGGTAGACGTTTTCTACAATACTTATTTGACAGGGACAAATATAGGCATTGTTACATTTAAATAAAATGCAACGGATGCAATGTATACAGGACTTCCAGCTGTAGCTAATTCGCAGTCCTTGTCCCTGGTTATGTATATGTCATGAATTGTTGCTAGCCGTTTCTAATTACATAAAACGTTGCTGTTAGTATATCTCTGGCTGATTAGCATCACTGGCATTAGATTAAATTAACTTATTTAACTTAATTATTTATTTATCCTTTGATCATATATTTCATTTAAAATCATCATTTTGGTATTTTATTGTATATATATATATTCATAGAAATTTCATTAACAGCTGCTTGGTGTTAAGGCAAAAGGAGGAGCTTGGCTTAGCTTGTTAAATAGAAAACAAATATATATATTCCTCTATAAGAGGTATTGAAAAAAAAAGTATTGCTGTGGTATCTGTACTGAGACTACAAGTTTGTTTTGGCACCACTACTGAAAGAAATGGAAAACAATTCCCACAGCCTTTTTCTACTATTTCCACCCTGATGAAGACCTTGCGAGGCCAAAACCGGTCAACATTTTACAGTAATAAGCCCGACTAAATAAAGGCTTTTATTATAACCTTTATGACTGCCCTGCCTAAGAGAGCCTGAAGAACATCACGTTATGTGCTAAGTTTATTCATCTTGAACACCACCTCGCAGAGCGCTGATTGAGCACTTAGCTACTGCATTCGTTTTGTGTTTGGAATTCCCAGCAGTTATTGACAAAATATTGGAAAATAAAATATCCAATATTTAATAATGTTACGTTTAAACAGGAATAGCTTATGTATATGTCTGTACTAAAACTGTATTCTAAGTTTTCTGTTGAGAAATGGAACAGTTATCTCCATTTAAGTGTGATTTGTTGACCCTTATTGAGTCCCATCAGCACCTCTCCATTCATACCTGGTGGTGGCAGAGGTCTGGGTCCACGATGAACACATGACAGGAAGTCCGCAAACTGCCCTCTTCATCCCGTCCGTTGCTGAAGTGAGAGTCGTCGTGGTCGTCAGTGGCCTGCATCGTGACCAGGCCGAAGAATCGACGGTCGTCAGGACAACAGGCGCTGAAGGCTAGTTTTTCTGCAGGGTAGGTGGCAAGAACCTGACCTCTGTCACTGCATAGGCGCACACTGTCATGCATGACCTGGTAGGATATAGTTAATACATACACACACATTATAATATGATTCCAGGGAAAATAATGAGACAATCACAGTTACCAGACATCATCAACAACAGCGCGACAGACTTTCCATGTTGATACACTCTGTTATACTGCTGAAATAAAGATATCTCGTTCATTATTTTCCTGTCATCCAGCAGCTGCAAATGTAGTATGATCCAATCTTGACTTACCTGAGGCTTTGTGCGCAACAAGATAAAGTTGAGAGGGTTTCAAATCCATTGCAGTTTAAGTTCAGCTAGTTGTTTTTTTCTTAACTGAAAATATAGTTAAGTTATTATCATGAGATGGCTAACAAAACATTCAATCGCACCTTCATAAGGACCAGTGAATGGATCTTTTGCTCGGCCCGGAGGCGCCTCATGCTGCATCTGATGGCTTGCAGGCTGTCATTCTCCAAGCTCGTCCCTATGGAAGCCAGCTCGATGGAGCCCAGATAGCCAACAATCATGCCCACATTGAGGATGCCCTCACTGGGCTCTAGAACCAAGTCTCCCCCATCCCCTACATCCAGGTCTTGCTCCTCATGGTGGTGAAGGTGGAGATGACGGAAGTCTGACTCCAGGAAGATTGAGTCATCATTCAGTACCTGGGCCATCTCCTCCTCGGAGAGCAGGTTGGGGTTGCTCTGGGAGCGGGAGGGGTTCCGATATGGAGGGAACTCTGGCTCAGATAGCGGACGTGGCTTTGATGATGAGTTAACCCCAGGCCTGTCCTTGTCTGAGCTGCTGGAGGAGTGGCTGGAGTTCTCAAAGATCATGTTGAAAATTCCTCCGGACTGCAGCTCTGCCACAACCTTCTCCGCCCTGTTGATGCCCAGCTGCTTAGAATCCACTTTGGGTTTGTACCATCCCCCACGGGCTCCACAGCCTGACCTGCTGTTATTGTTGTTGTTAACACCATTGTCATAGAAAACATCCAGCTCATCATCGCTAGAGCACGAGTCCAGGTAAGATGCTGCCATTGTGTTGCTGCTATGGTGACGACTTCCAGCAGTGCGTTGCTGGTGGTGATGGTGGCGCCTGTGACGTTCTCCCTCCGCAATGACCAATTTCAAGACACCAGAGCAGCGTCCAATCAGTTTGACCACATCTTCATGCGATGCCTTGGAGACATTGATGTCATTGACGGAGAGGATGTAGTCTCCCGAACGTAAACCTACATAGTCTGCAGGGCTCCCTTTCAGGATGCAGCTGAGGACACATGGACTTTGGCCCGATAGTGTAAAGCCATACCCCGTTCTTCCTCTCGCCACCTCCACAGCCCTGATACGACCCTGCTGGATAGAGGAGGAGGGTGGTGAAGGCTGGGGCAGGTTGAGCCCACTTCCACCACACGGGCGTCTTTTGGATGATGCATCCACTTGCCTGAACATCGTGCCAGGGAGCTTCCTCTTGTCCATTGATTCAGTCAACTTCAGTCGGTCATTATTTGTCCCTAGGCTCTGCTCAAGCAGCAACGCAGGGCATATCCAATGTCTGTCTTCTCGCCAAACTGCTCTGCTATCAAGCTGCTATGAAAAAATGAGTAGCAGTTCTAAATGCAGCAGAGGGGTGAAGGTTTTGACTCAGCTCTGGCAAAGCCTTGCTACTGTAGCATTCCCACTCCCATCCTGGTGTCACTCCAAATTCACGAGCTCAGTTACCTGCAGCACGACAGAACACAACCAAGTCAGTCATAAGAGCCTTTGCCTCCTCAACATGATTTTTGCTATCTCTACCCGAGTTTCGATCATATTTTTATTCCAAACGAGTCAAACTAAGAACGCAATGTGGTTATAAAATCGTCCAAAATGCCAAAGAAAAGCTAGTATTATGTTATTAATGACAATATAGTAGATAGTTAATAGCACATGTAAAGGGGCGGGGACTCCACACACAGCCACACCTGTGCAGGGTGGAGCCAGTGCAGCTCTGTCCAATGGGAATGCTTTAAACCAGGCATGCAGGTAAACTCTGACTGCCCACAGCGACCGCAACGCGAGGGTAACCTCACCGTTTTACCTTTAAATCCCCTTATTATGAACACAAGACGGTGGCTTTCGTTTGTGTTGCACAACTATTTGTTCATACACAGCCTGAAACATGGGAGGAAACGGCAGAACAAACGTTATCGCTAGCGGAGATTAGCTGACGCGCTACCGTTAGCGGAGTTAGCTCCACGTGCTACTGACGCTAAACGTTAGCGCTGGCTGCAGCGGCCGCTGTCGAAAGAGCACCAACAACTATGTGTTTGTCGCTTTACACTCACACGTGCATTGTTTCTTGTCTGTCAACTCAAGAAAGTCACGAAAAGTTTCTTGCCGTTCAAAAGTGCACCCACCCATGCTTGGACTATAGTCCCCGCCCCCAGATTTCCAGTTCTCTGGAATGTCGGTCCGTAGCTATAGCAACGGCGGTGTACACAGGCGTTTGTGTCCCGCCATTGGTTCTCCGAGTTGTCAGTCAGACGGTGGACAGTTATGCGGAGGAATTGGCAAAAGTTAGTTTGAGAAATCACAAATAAAAGTGTCAACATTAGCATATTCCGCAGGTGTCGAACGGCAGCGTCACGACAGTGGCAGTCGGCGTCCGCTGTTGTAGTTCCTGGGAGTATTATTGGATGCAGAGTGCACGTATCGGTCGGTCTTTCACCGTCATACAGCGAGAAGGCGAGCAAACGACAACAGCTGGCCACAATACGTCCGAGTTGTAAAGCAGCGGCAGCTGCGTAAAAAGGTGGACGCAGGTCTTTTTTTTCTTTCTTCATGTTCCGACAAAGATGTCTGGTCACTTAAGAGGGAGGTTAAAAAAACAATGACTTACTTGTCGGTGTCGGATGGTGACGCAGCTCGCGCCGTTCCCATAGTTTAGTAGCTACGGTTAGTTAGGTAAAGAGCGAGGGACGATGGGTAAACAAAAGAAAAGGCTGCACCATCTGGCGAAGTAGCCTTTAAGAGGAGGAGGAGGACTGGAGGAGAGGGAGGTGTGTTTAGAGTGGGCAACGGAGGGGGTGGTCAGCGGGGGAAACCTCACAACTTTAGAAAATACAAGAAAGCACATTTAAAAAAAAAAGGTCCATTAACGTCACACGTCACTTATGATGGCGTGTCTAGGCTGCTGAACTGTGGTATGAGCTCTTCGTCTTGTTTTTTGGGGTCAAGGAGGGTCCTGGAACTGTACTATACACTATTGTAGCTACACCTTGAAAAGCATCAACACAAGGAGCAAGGAACAGCCCCACCCAACACTTCAAAGGGAAACAGCTGTTTCTTCATGTCAGCAAATTAAACTAAATAAATGTACTTCAGCACATTAGACACACCTCTTGGTTTATTAATGGGGTTTTTTTGGACTTCAAAAGGTTATTCAGATCGTGTAATATAGAGGTGCAGTATTATCTATAAGTAGATCTACAACATTGTTGGGGCTTAAGTTCATTTTCTTTCCAAGACGGTGACCTGTGCAGCTTTATGTGATGTTCAGTGTTTTAATTTGTTTCATCAGGGATATTGTAAAGTGCTCTGCTTAGTTTAAATCATACTGATGACATGATGACCACTTTGTAAAGCTCAGCCATACACCATGTTTGCCATGCGCTGTTGCATAATACCTGTGCAATCATGATTTCAGCGTTGGGCTTCATGAACCACATGGCAGCTGGCTGGTAATCCTGTTAATACCTTTTAATCATGACCCACCCATCTTACCGAGTGCTGCAAAGTAAGAGCAGCTTGTTTTCATACTGTGTGGTGTATAAAAGGAAATTGTATAAAATGTGATAACTTCACCACGTAAGAGCTCAGTTGAAGGACTGAAAACAGGCTTCAAATGGGCGCACGTTGCTCAGTCATATTTTCTCTCACCCAGCTCAGCTCTGTTGTTCCTGAGAGGAAGACAGAAGGCAACAGTTTAATGGTTGGTGCTGTTGGAGACGCACCGTGTGGGCCAAGCAGATGCGCTTGTAATAACTAGTTTGCCATTTTAGTAGTTGAGCTGCATTGACAACTCTCACACGTGATGAGTTTAACATCTTTAAATAATTTATTCATTTCTACAACAGACCATATGCAGTTATCTCTTTAAAATATTCAAATGAACTGAAATACACCATCCCATTCATTCATATTTCATTTACAGGGAATTGAAGAAAGAAAAAAGATGTAATGGAGGCTCCAGGGTCCTGCTGGGGATCCAATCTGAAGAAACTGAAGGGGAAAATCACATTATTCGCAGTCTGTACTTCAATTACCACCTTCAGAGAATCAATGGATACATCACAATTGTGGCAAGTGGTCACCAAACTATTTTCTAGAAAGGGGGAAAAGAGGTATTCTTGTAAAGCCAAGCATCTGCATGCTAATCGCAACGAGAGTTGACATGTGTATGTAAAGAGCTTTGCAAAGATTTAACCATAACGATTCTCAGACCTTTCATGTGTCCAAAAACAATATTATCCTCCAAGCCGCTCATTCAGCAGGTGGAAGGAAAATAAAGTCTTAAAGGGAAGCATGTTAAATCAGTTAAACATGACCTTTGTCCATGACCTCCACATCCATCTCACCAAACCACAAAAGATTTCTGGGTAATCCTATTACCCCCTGCCGGGGTCCCCAGTCAGTCTTTTGCTCGTCTTATGCTTAGGGAAGATACTGAGAGACATGATGAAAGGAACATTTTCTCTACTCAGCTTTTGAATTACTAACCGTAACAATATAAGTTGTGCAAGAAAAAAAAAAAAAAAAAAAAAGGTTCTCCGTCTTCCTCACCACACAAATCTAAACCAATTTTGAAGAGGCATTGGAGTTTCAGTAACAGCTGCAGGGGACTCAGTCATTGTGTGACTAAATTATTTTAACATGATCAAAAGGAAGCCAGTCACATTGCTTTTAAGGTTGGAAAGTAACATATTTAGCATACAAATCATTTGTGTTTTTACTTGTATGTACTGTAGGACTCGTTGGTTGCATATCAAGAAAGCACCCAACATCCACATGAGGAACTTCAAGTTTTTAAGTGCTAAATGTATTTAATATTCTGCACAAAGACAATAAATGATTAGATATTTACCAAAGACAAAACGATATTTAAAGCTCAACAAAAACAGAAAACCGACGCTGTCACTTTGGCTACGCTACACTCCCTCATCTGTTGATTTGTCAAAGCTGCTGTTGGGTCACTAAAGTTACAAGGCTCCCTGTGGATTGTGTTTCATCTCTTCCACACAAGCGTCATGACAACCGTACCCAAGGAAATGCAGTATGAAGGACTATGCAAGAAAATAGCAGTAATGCTAAGCATGCTTTCAAGCTTTCAGTGTACAGGACATACATATATTCACTCTTTATCTAAGGCAAGTGTATGTACAGAGTAACGCCACCCAGCACACTCCCAGGCAACTCAAGGTCAAGTCTGCTATAAAATACTATAAACTTGTAGCTTCTGTGGTCTGCCGATTCACAGTTGTTACTCTTTCTGATTGTGTGTACGTGTGTTAAGACTTTAAGATCTCCCATCTTTACACAGTACTTTTTATCATGCACCATGGCTTTCATATTACTTTACAATGACTTTTTACAAGATACAAAGGTAACTCCATTTAAAGAGGACTGTAAATTACTTCCAGTCTCATTACAACAACAATAATTGTCACATCTTACATCCTGAGAATGAAAAAAGGTACAAGAAATGGTCAGGTGGATTCATTTGGGTGCACTGGGGAGCTTACAAGACTTGAATGCATTTTTTTTTTATTTTTAAAAAAAAGGACTAGACAGATAAGCAATATCATAAAATCATAAGAGGAAATGTTTTCCTCCCTGCTACAGGTTTAAAAAAAAAAAAAAGACACTGCAATTTTGGTATTTTTCTCGCTCGAGTTAAAATACACAGTTAAGACTGTGTATAATTCTAAAAATGAAGAAAATGAGATGTTCTTTTTAATACTGCCCAGTATATATATACCGGTCTAGTTCTTTGTCCACTCAAAACAACATCCAGAATAGGCCACTGCACAGACACAGACAAATGTAGCAACTTGCTGAAATGGGTGCAAACAAGTTGTCCTTTCTTCAGTGACAAAAGCAATCCCACAACACACCCATCCCCTGCTTCTCATCATCATTGGAAAGACGAAGAAAAAGAAAGTACTATGGCTATTAGTGATAATTCTTACACATAAAATATTTACTATTTAACTTAGTGTCAGAGAATGACCACAAGTAACATAAATTAATCAGGCATTTCTGACCCTTTTGTGTCAGCGTCTAAACCAGACTTTAAGCACTCAACAAAACGCAGTGAAAAATAGATGCATTGAAACTTTAAATATAGTAAATATTTTGCATTTTCGTCTCTATTTTACTTTAGTGACATCACAATACTCAAGCAAGTCCTCATTAGAAATTAAACAAATCCAATGTTGTGTTTGATTAATGTTATCTTTATATGTTTTGAATCAAGGTGCTTGGTAGGAGGAAGTGTTCAAGGTGCTGTCATTCATCTCAAGGAAAGGTCTGCGGGGGGGGGGGGGGGTAAGCAGAACCAGTCTGAAGGTTTTGCAGCCACTGTCTTTCATCTAGGTGCATTCTTCAGACAGTCCATTAACATACACCCTAAAACTGACATGGATTCAGCTCTCCCCTTGGTTTTTC
This sequence comes from Gadopsis marmoratus, assembly GCA_036023855.1. Classification (NCBI taxonomy): domain Eukaryota; kingdom Metazoa; phylum Chordata; class Actinopteri; order Centrarchiformes; family Percichthyidae; genus Gadopsis; species Gadopsis marmoratus. The sequence goes on from JAVQJF010049811.1 coordinate 16,693, forward strand.
CTTTTAAGCTCTCGCCACTGAATTCATCATGGTGACTTCAGTAGTTCTACTCATTCCATATCAGTGTAAAAGGAGGGAAAGGGATGAGACTACAGTAGATTTTTCTAATGAAACATTCTGTTCTCCCCCTCCATTACAACTCAAGGGGGAGGTGTACATGAAGATCTAATTTCTCACCCTACCACATTTCTTACTCTAATCAAGTTTCCTCCCAATGCTTCGTTCTCTCCCCTCCCCCCCGGCCTCTCTCTGCACCTTCATGTCCATCTCAGTCCATCGCCCTCAGAGTGATGTATCCTGGTGGATTGACTGCAGACATCCCAGCAGCTTGTAATAAGGGCTGCCTGGTGATGCCACAGTCTCAAAGACGGACTGGAAAGCCCTGCGGTCCAGCTCCTCATCAATCTGGTGCCGGTAGAAATCCATCGCCACCAGGCAGAACAGGTTGACATCCACCACATCACTGGAGCCCATCCTGCTGATCACGTGTGGCAGTCTGGTTGAGAGCAGGGGGGTTAAGGCCAACAGACCATAATGTTAGGTAAGCTGTACATTCACACTTTGCTGCTACATCCCCACATCCAGTATAGATACAACAACCCAATCACTGTCCCAGTCATGGTACTTGTGTCATGAAGGATACAGGGCTGAGATCCACTGGGACGTGGAGGCAGACACAAAGAAACAGGAGAGGCTCCACATGGCCATGGCCACTGGTGTCCTCTGAGTGAAGTTGGACAAGGACAGCAGCACCCAGTCTCGCACCATAGAAGACTGGCCTGTGGCATGGAGTGTCTGGAAAACCTGGAGAGCAGAGGGAGAGGCAGGAAAAGGAGAGGAATTAGAGACAAAAAAAAAAAAGATCTATTCAAATTAGACTTCTTTTTCAAGATGTGCATTAGTTGAAGGTATAAAGGACAAAACAGAGAAATCCGATTAAATTGTGGAACTTTCCCAATATGTCTTAAATCAAATGTCTTTAAACAAAAGAAGCCTGTTAGTTTGGTTTTTAGCTCCAGCTTGATGTTACCATGACAACTTATTGTCTGACTGGACAACAAAAGAGCTGGCTGGGGTGGTCAAAACAGAGGTACCAAGTAACAACTTTACAGAGACTAAACTTCATTGAAATTCTCTTCTTGCAAGAAGCAAACTACCAGTAAGAGAACAACAACTTCTGAGCATCGCAACATTTCTGTTGTCAAAGACTTTGATTTGACATTACAAATTCATGAAAATATAATCAGATCCACTTTTGCCTTGTAAGCTTAATGTACAGAATATTGAAACAAGTCATTTGGCATGAAATGCAAAAAGGTACATTAGTGGTTTTTTAAATTTGCATTGACTGGTGTCCTGCTTCTGACCTTGTAGACGACAGTGGCCATAAATTGTGGGTAAGGTTGCTGATTGGACAGGAACTCTCCGATGACCTTGTTCATGACATCCTGTGGTGGGAAGAAGTCGTCCAGAAACTGGGGCAGAATCCTAGACACCACCCGAGCCTCGCTGGGCAAACCTTTCCGGATCCTGCAGACAGGAAACCCCAGAAGAGCAAATGATGATGGGAAACAAAAGTGCTACTGCCATTTGTCAACGTGCACCCGCTGCCACCTTCAAACTATTTTGGACGCTACAATCTCAGAGGTTAATTTAACAGTTGTGTGTGGTTTTTATATTTATATATATTTGTTTTTAATTAATAAAAATGTGTTATATAATGGAGGATGGGAGTGTAGGTACCTGTCAAAGAGCACAGAGACCCTCTCCATGGCAACGATGATCGACTCGCTGTCTGGGGCCTGAGGGTCAGAGTGGGCGGGGCGACTGGCAGGGCTGGCTTTCTCCTTGCCTGAGGAGAAACCAACATGACCTGCCGTCACGCCCACCGCCTCTGCTACGGCAGAGCCAGAGTCAACCTGACCTCTAACCCCTGTCACGTCTGAACCCGACACAAGCACCGCTGAGAGAACGAGAGGGGGGGAGCACCGGTTGAACCAGTGGAGGAGAGGTTAGAATGAGAGTAGGGGACACTAATATCACAAGATTCAGATCAGAATTTAGTTGAGCTCAAACTAAAAAATTGGTGAAATTCTGGGAGTTACCTTTGGTCAAATCACATTCATAATAAGTTGATTTTCTGTAAGTGACTGGTGCTTAACGCATTAGAGAGATTGTCAATGCCATGTTTCCTGGGTACATTACATACTAGATTATCCTCTCCTGTGACATGAATGTGTTTCAGTTTGCTTTGCTGTACAGCACATACAAAGAGGTATGCAGAAATTTAAAAGTCGTTTCACATTTGCAAGAGCCGGAGTTTACTCAAAGAATTTGCCGGCTAGCGCCTAGCAACACAGAAGTGTTATTTAGCCAGTCATGAAATGGACATCACCATGCTAAGAGTTGCTAGAGTTAGTATGGGTCGACGTAGGGGTTAAAGGTAGGGTATATCAGAGGCATGCATGTATATAATACATGTATCACATGCAAGAAGCAAGTAGGTGTTTCTGTTTAACGCTATCAGGCATCATTACAGGGTCAGAGCTTTAAAGAGGTTCATTATGCTGTAAAGAGATTTAATAAATCTAAGTGACTAGGTGTTAGTCATCATGATAAGGTTCTCAGTAAGTACATGTAGGTGTTACTGGCAGTGGGTGTAAAGAGGGCTGACATGTGAACTCGGCAAATGAAATAATTGTGTTTCTAAAAAAATAAAGTACTTTCAGTTCCGCCTTAATACCACTTCAACTTGGTGCAGTCTCAACTACTTTATTTTGAATGTATGACACTTCCCATGCGCCACCTACCATGCAATAGTCTGCAAGTTGTGTGTGTAAAGTATGTACTGTAAGCTGCATGAAATAGTGGCATGCACAATCAGGTGTAAGCTAGTGAGTTAGCATTTCAGCAGGCTTAAGAGGTAGCAATATACTCCTACCTAATGTTATCTTTAGGATTATCCCAGTTTTCCCCCTCAACTCTTCCCCCTTCTTTTAGAGTCACCCTCAACCATGAGATAAGCAACTCCAGTGAGGAAGGGGACATGACCTAAGACAGCAGATCCTATCCTACTTTCAACCGCCGTCTACATCCTTATGTCTACGATAGCAATGGCAAATCATTTGTGTGGGAGAGGTGGAAGGGTCACTTTGCAGCAGGGATACTGCATTTTACTGTATTAGGAAGGAAGGGGACAAGAGCACAGGAAAGAAAATGGGACACAACCTTACTGTGGCATTGAAATCAAGCAATAGTTCAAACTTGCAGATCTGCAAGCTTAACTAATGTCAGTGCTGCAGCAGCTTCAGTGAGGATAACTGATGATAAATGAGTCTACTACTATTTAGTGTCCATGCGTCAGAGTTAGCCAGCTAGCTCAATCCCATGGTGACTTTGCCGTCACAACAGCAGTTATGAAAGCACCAGTCCTAATACAGTACATGCTGGTGATTTAGCCAGAATGCGGGATACTTCATTGCATTTGTGGTGGATTTTGGTGCATCAATTGGGTTAGTGCCGTTCTTACCAGTGTACATGCAGGTGAGCATGAGGCCCAGGGCAGCCATGGCTCTGTGAGGTGATGGCATGTTGACTCGGTCCACGCTGAGTTTGACCAGGGCTTCTCCATCCACACGTGACAACTGCTCAGACAGCAGGAGGCGCTCCAGACCGCGCAGCACACAGTGATAGATGACGGAGGGAGTGGAGTCCTCACTGGCCGACACCATCACACCACACAACTGCAAGATAGGGGCAGAGGCAGAAGGTAAGGCAGGACAGATCGAGACATTTTTACAAAAGAGGAAAAACAAAAAGCATTCTCACAGATATCAAACTCAATAATAGAGGTTCTTCATCTTTTTGAATGTTTTTATTTTTTGAATACATCGTCAGAGGTTTTGTCCCCCAGTATGTTCATGTTACACACACACACACAGAATGTTCACCTGTATAACTCCAGCCATGAACTCCACTCCTACATCCAGAGGGTAGTTCTCCATCATGTAGAAGGCCACTGCGCACATTATCAACACATGCTGCTGGTTATGCAGGTTCACGCAGCTGCAGGACACATAGAAGAGACAAAGTGAGTAACAAAATTAGGATTCAAATAAAATAGAAAAGGTCAGAAGGCATTTGGTTTGAAATGTGAAGGGCAGCACCTGGTGGTAAAATGCTGCACTGCACTCTTGGTCCCATCACATTATTAAAGTCGCATGCTACTTCAAGACTTTGAAAATCTCTGAGTTGCATGTTGTAATGTTGACATGAGGGTGCACAAATTTGATCTCAGACTAGATGTACTAATTACAATATTATTCAACTTGGAAAAACCCAAGACTGGATTAAACTATTACAAGAAAATCACCTGAGATTTCTTATGCACCTACTTCCCAAATAATATCTCCATGTATGTATATAAAAAAAAAATAAAATAAAATAGCACAGAATGGCTATACACGAGCCACAGGGAAGGATGTGGCTGGGAAAAGAAATGTGAATTAACTTTATCTACAGGATTATCAGTAACATCAGACATAAAGGAGAGCAACATAGTTAACTCAAGTAAATAAAACAAACTAAAAACCGATTGTTGGAAAGAATTGGGGAAACAATGATATTAAATGTCCTGAGTGATTCAAAGTAAAAGCAAAACAGATGTCAGGGAATTGTGGTCTGTGTTGTGATAATGAGAGTGACACTCACTGAGCGATAGCCCTGAGGTTGGACAGCAGGTACTCTGAGACGGTGGGGATGAGCTGTTTGGCTGTGTCGTCCAGTAGGTCACACTCCAACACATATAGCACTCCATGCAGAGCTCCCATGCGGCTGGGCAGGTGGGTGCTGCGCAGTGTTGTCTCCAACAGGCGACACACGGGCTCTGCTATTGCTTTGTCCTAGAAATATGCAGTCAGAGTTGTCATACACTGTAGAATATCAGATTAGAGGTTAATAATACAACCATCCATGAACATACATCAACCACCATCAAAAAGGTCCCCCACCCACACACAGCCATACTTACCATGCCCAGTACGGCAGCAGCCTTGCAGATGGCCGGAACCAGGTATTGATTGAGGATCTCATCCTCTGGCGGGTGGAGCTTCTGCAGTTCCATCAGGGTGGAGAACATCATGTCAAACTGGTTTCTCTCTGTGAACAAGTCCGACACCGCAAGCAGCTACAGAGAATGACAAGACAGGGGAAGACAGAGGAGAGGGTGAGAGGAGCGCTGACCCGTCTTGGTCATGTGCCTATTTCGATTGGATCACCATAAACATTTATTTATTTTCCAAGAACAGACAAACAGGTATGAATGTTTATTGTCTTGTTCCCAGGGTGAGGAAAACTAGGGTCTTTGGGACTTCAAAGTTATTCTCCAGAGAACAGTAGATAATCCTTTACTGGTGTGAATGAACAGACGCCTGGCTGAACAAGTGAAACGATAACAGAGTGTGTGCATCATAGCTCACCGATCGGACCACTTCACTGATGAGTATGGTCGGGGTCCGCCTGTTAATCGGGGAGCCCGGGATCAGCCACTGGCTGTAGAGCTCCAGGAGAAACTGGGAACATGAGTGAATGTCCACACCTGCACGATGCTTCCTGAAAGCACAGACAGACAGTGGTGGGTTATCTGTTGTGTATTCTTGTTTCAGTGCATGTGTGTTGAGACAGAAGAAATGTCTGTGTACACATACCTGGTTCTGCTCAAGATTTCTGCCTGTTAAAAGGCAGTTTTTCCTTGCCACTGTCACCTAGCGCTGCTCATGGTGGAATTGTTGGGTCTATACATATAGAGTTGGTCTAGACTTGCTCTATATTAACAAGTGCTATGAGTTAACTGTTATGATATAGCGCTACATAAATAAAATGGAATTGAATGTCTGCTTTCATTTGACTGACCTAGAGTTGATAGGAGATAGGGGTGGGGAGGTGGGGGCTGGAGCGTCTGCTTCATCTTCTTCATCCTCACCCCATTCTTCCTCTCTCAGTGGGGTGATGTTGTTACCTAGCCACACTGAGTGGATGGAGACCTTGAGGAAAAACAAGACAACATTTTTTTTAACATTGTACAATGAAAATCTATTTACATTAAGAACAGAAACCAAAACACACTGTTCCTCAAGCATGCATCTCTTACCTGTCCCAGTTTGTAGTCCATGTTGCCCATCTCCCTCTCTGTGTTGATCTGAAGCAGCAGCTTCTCGTGGCTGATCAGCGTGCCTGCTGAAGCAAAATTAAACAAGACATTAGAGTGGTAGGCGTGCAGCAGCTGCGGCTAGAGACAGAGGCTTTGTGAATGTGGATTATGCGTTACCAGCTGAGGCTGCAGACAGTGAGGGTACAGGGTCCCAGGCATGGTACGGGTGGTGTGTGTGGACATTATCTCTCTTCGACACAAGAGCCTGAATCTCTCTCTCCACCTCACCCCTGATCACTGCAAGTTTCCGTCCAAACCTGGGCACGCACACACACACACACACATTTTTAATTTATTAAACTTTGTTACTCATTCATTCATTCGCAAATTTTGTTACTTATTCTGGAAATTACTACAGTGTAAATAGAACACAGCTGCATAGCTACCGAGTTTCCAGGGCTTTGAGGCTCTTGTTACGTGGCTGCTGTTCCAGACAGCTGACTGCAGGGTTGCCTGCAGTGGGCAGGGTCATAGCACTCAGCACCAGGCTGGTGATGGCCTGCACTGCCAACACATTCAACTGGGTACGCTCCAAGTCCTCCTAGAAACAAAAAACATTGAGACAGATGAGAAAGCTGGAGATGGGCAACAGAATAGGGATGTGTCACGAAACAGAGAGCATACACAAATGCTTGCACGCGTCTCAAGTAAGATATATATATATATATATAAATAAATAAATAAATGTCCTGCTACACACACACCTCCTGCTGTGTTTCTTCCTCCTGGTCCATAGTGATGGGTTGGGTGACCAGCACCCCCAGAAGAGTGGCCCAGGTCTCCTCAAACTGAGTCCTGCTGCTCCAGCCTAAACCCAGAGAAAAACCATTCAGGCGATGAAAATGCAGTATGTTATCAGTCACAGAAAGACCAAAATCTGACATAAATTGACATTAGAGTTTATTCTACTGAATCATTGCGGATTCTATACCCAGTGTGTTGATGCGGTAGAGGAACTCTCTGAAGACGTCCTTTTCCTGCAGGAAGTCCACAGGGATCTCAGGCAGCGTTGTGCCGTACTCTCCTCCTGGTTGAGGGGACCAGCCCAGTTTCCAAACCTACACACACACACACACACACTTTTAATAGAGCAGTAGATTCATTTGTACGAACCCAAGGAATACTATCTTTCACACACTGACCAGTGGAGGTACTCGGGTGTAGCTGTTGACCAGAGGCAGTCGGGACAGACTGATGACAATGTTGCGCAAGGTTGGTGTGAGGAAAGCGGGGAATGCACTGTTGCTATGGTGACCCAGGGCAAGGACGCTCTGCAGGCCTTCCACCAGCTCTGCCATGATCTCACATGCTTGCCACTCGCACATGTCTGCAACACACAAAAGGGATCATATATCCCCTTAAGCTTTAACTGAGATCTACTCCGAAAAGAATGACACAAATAGACATAAAATACAGTGGCGATTATTAAAAATAAAACCACCCCAGCAGTTTTACTGAATCTCCAAGTGAGTGCTCACGGTCAGCATGTGCAGAGTCCACTTGGTCTCCTTCAGCGTCTCTCTCTGCCTTCGTCTTTTTCTTCTCTGGATGCAAAAGCTGGTCGCCGGGACTCACAGCCACTGGGAAGCCGAGACAAAATGTTTGACTAGCATTGAAATGACACCGACATTTGGAGTCTTAAGGCAGTCATGGCACCATAGTACATGGAATGCACAGTCATGTCCTGGTGGCCTCCTCACCAGCAACAATGATGAGGCGTAGGCAGTAGATGAGGGAGCAGGTTTGTGTCGTGTATTCTGGGGTGGAGAGTTTGTTCCAGACACAGGGCTGCTGCAGGGCAAGACACAGGCAGGACAGAGCCCACTGCAGGTCCACACTCAGGGGCAAGTGGTCCTGGAGGAGACGCCACACCACCACCTGGGCAAAGAGACGCATACAAGGGTGGAAGATGAATGTGGTAAGCAGTGGTAAGACATGAAAGTAGGGGGTTGCACAAAAAAGTCTTAAAAATAAACATTTCAGATATCCATGATTATGTTTTGAAAGTAGAAATGTTTAGTCATATTAACATACTTCTAAAGAAGCAAATCTTCTTTAATTTACTTGAAGTAACTAACAACTTATATGCTCAAACATGATAGATACCATGCTATCAGTTATGTGCATACTGTGTTTCAGCTTTTGGATAAAGGCCTCTCATACTTGTAATTTTATGGAGTATACTGGAATGGACCTGCAGAGGGATTTGTACGTTTTGTCATCGCCTATGCACGAAGTAGTAACCACATCCAACATTAGAATTTTAATTGGACAATCAGGATAAAATTATGGGTCCAATTACATTAAATGGACTATTACACTACTGTTTATGATTGAGGCTGAAGCCTGGAAATCTTACCAAACAAGAGAAATTAAAGTTTTATTTAAAAATTATTTAATTATATGAACCTAACGCAAGAATCAGTCCAAACAGTGAATGAATGAAAATGACATGTTTAATATGGGGCCTTTTACCTCGGCTGCTGTGCAGGTGAAAGTGGTGATGAGATGTTCCTTGTCAGAGGGGATATGTAGTGAGGAAGGCAGCTGGCTCAGGCTCAGAAGGTACTGGGACAGAACTCTGCAGAGCGACAAAACCCTGGGGTAGAAACCTGGCTCATCTGGAAAGAAAAACACATAGAATACTATAGTTGCAGAGCGAGATCATATCTCCTGCATTTCCCCCCTCAAATTTAGGATTCAAACCAACATTTCTCCTGCTTGTAATACATAATGCAAACAATTTGGACACAGAGTCAAAATCTAAGAGACACTTTAAGAAATTACAGAGCTCTTGACTTATGTATTTTCATCCACCAATCTCTTTCCTTCCCACTCTCACCATACACATCAGCTAGTTGGTCCCAGTAGGGCTGCGGCTGGGAGTGCGGCAGGAAGGACTGGTGTGGGACAGGAAGAGACCCGGTGGCCCCTGTAAGCTGCTCTAGGGTCACCTGCAAGGCCGTCTCCAACAAGAGCGACCCCTGACCCCGTGCTAACCTCTGCACGCCCATACTCAGACATGGACACAGCAGGCTTAGGTTGAACTCCTGGGGGGAAAAGGCCAGGATCAGATTGCAATATATTCTAGCTTTAATTGTTATCCTTCAGGTCTGATGTGTGAGCTCTGCACTCTGTGTCACCTTGCAGCTCATGATGTTAAAGAGGTCAGCAGGAGGTAGTTTGGTAAGGAGTTCTGTCGTCTCCAACAGGGAAACATCTCCACGAAGACAACACTGAGACTTCACCAGAGCCACGTACCACTCCTAAAAACACCAATTTTATTATGCACAAAAAAAGTTTTACCTCCTACTCTGATTTTCGTAATTTGCATAATCAAGACACAGTAAAAACATGAAACCATAGCCCAATTCTCTAAGCCTTCACCTTATCTGCAATGACCAGTTCAGGGGCAGGTGGTGGATCCCCATCCAGCGGGTGTGATGTCACAGGAGGTGTGGGGCTGCTGGTGTCGGCAACAGTGGCTCTGAACCTGTCCAGCAGGGAGTAGAACCTCTGATGCCTGTGATAAGAGAGATGAACAGACGACACATTTATTTTTTCCCCAGTTTGACAGAAATCTGTCCTGCAGATATAACACAGAGCAGAAGATGTCAAATTGCCTTAGTGTTAGATACCACATTTGGTAAATACAATTCACATATACACTGAAGGACTAATAAGATTTTAAATAGAGGCATAAACAAAAACTGCCTAAAACTTGCATGTACTTGGTTGTGTATTCTTATGATCTGGTCTGAGAAGGAGGGCATACTACTCCAGTCATTTAAATTGAAAGAAGAAAAAAAAAGGAAGTTGTGGTTGATACAATGATGTTTAAAATTTATAATTCTGTTTCTGTTCTGCTTTTTACTATACAATCATAAGTAGAATGTGCAACAGAAGTCTAGAACTATTGCTCAAAAGCGTGTTACCTTTGAGCCAGGCCACTGGTCTGGAGATATTCCTGGATCCTGTCCAGTTCCTCCATGGGCAGCTGAGCTATACTGTTCTGCAGGGTGGAGAAATAGAACAACACATGATCAAAACTACACACAAAGTACAACATTTTAACATGAAAACTTTTTTCAACGTAGGAAATCCAGATTTTCCCAAAGCATCAGAAAAGAGATGCAACGTTTGCATTTGAATGTTTATCTTCTTGGAGCAATGGATTCATGAGGCTTATAAGCCCATAAGTGCCCCTTACCTGTATGATGCTAAAAATGTTCAACTTCCAAGCAAACCATTACATAAGCTGTACCTGTAGTGTCTCAGCCAGAAGCATCTCTACCCTGCGACATGCCAGTGTGTCCACCATGCGAGCCAGAACCCTGAAGGGTGTACTGAGCAGCTTGTCCACATAGAGCATCAGCAGGGAGCCAGACTGACTTAGGTGGATACCTTCCAAGCACTGCAAAGTCTTTTTCAACATGGTAGGCTGCAAAGCAGGAGAGGATTCGGTTAGTAGGGCATATAAAGTGATAACAGAAGGAGATCGAGGATAAAAGGAGGTGGAGATAAAGGGCAGTGAAAGAAGAGAGGGGAGGAAAGACACCATCGATGATAAACTGAAAAAGAAAAAGAAAAAACACTGGGTGAACTAAACAAGAAATGAAACTATAACAAAAAGGATGACTGACTAAAAAAAGCAGAACATTTTCAGATGTGAGGGGAAGAGTAGTAAAAACAGGTGGTATAGTAAAGAATTACAAGTCTTTGAGTCAAGATAGGTTGTTTTTTTAAATGTGCTTTATGAATAAAATGACTTGACCAATGAGGGATGAAGGAAAGATACAAGAGATACAAGTGTGTAATCTCACAGTAGTGAGGTTGTCACAGCGGGATTGGATGGCCTGGATGAAGAGGCCGCTGGCAGCTGAGTTGCGGTGCACAGCGCTGATGAAATCCTGCACAGGGGGCTCATGGGAAAGGCTGATGAGGTCACGCACATGGTTTACAATCAGCCAGGTCAGATGCTCTGAGTCATGGAGGTTCTGACACTATAGAGGAAGAGTCAGAAAAATAAATAAATCTGAATGACACCTTAATGTAAAAACATAACTGCTTGCATAATTACAACATTTTTGATGATCATTGTCTGTTTGCAACTGATTCCAACAGTTTTCAAATATATTGAGTCTCACCACATAGTCACAGAAGAGGATGAGGGCTCCCCTGCGTACAATCTCTCTGTTGACCATGGCTAACTGAGTCTCAGGCTTGTCCTCTTCTCCTTCCCCTGAGGAGTGAGGGCTCAGCAGCTTCGTGCACGAGAGGCTTTGTCTCCTGAGAGAAGGAAAAGAGAGAGAGGGATGGAGACTGGGCGGATTGTCTCAACAGGGATTTGATGTTGGACAACTTGCTGTGGAACAAATTGAATTTACAATTACATTATAGAGATTTTCTGTACACTAAAGTAGTAAGACATGTCCAGGTTTATACAGGCACATTTGACTGAAATGCCCATCAGAGGACACATTCTGGTAGAAAGAAGAAAATGCCTAATTTTCAGTTAGACCCAGTACATCTCACCAGACACAATCAGGTAGAGAATTTGAATAAATGTCCTGTGAACAAGAGGCACAATATCAGTGAAGATAAAATAAAAAAGACATTGTTCTGATTGTTGACCTTCATTAACATGAGGAGGATTAAAGACAAATAACTAAACATTATCTTGTTGAGTAAATACTTGGTTGCAAGCTTAGAAAACTTGGGTTCCCTTTTGCTCTTACAGTTTGATGGGTCATTTTTCCCCCCCTCATATGATACAGTTTAATCACTAATTTGATATTCTGTCATACTGCTCACTTGGTTGTGGCTTTATTCCTACCCACAGTTCCTCTATTTTGGCTGTATTTCCCCAGTCCTCTTGAGGGTGTATGATTTAAGAACTACACAAATAAATTTGACATCAATGAGTCACTCACACTATCTGTTCTTACCTGGGTGTCTGGTTCACCTCAGCCCACCAGGAGTAGTTGGTGTAGTTGATGATTAGGAGTACCTGGCACCACAGCAGCACCAGGGAGGGGTGGGTGGTGATCAGGCACTGCACCATGCTGTTCAGACCCTCTAAGGGGTAAAACAGGCCGGCCTCAGGGCCAGGTGGTCCACCTCCACTCTCCCCCTTCAGGAGACGGCTAGCTGCAGTGGTGATCCTGCGAAACATTCCTGGAAGGGCGGATAAAAAGGGGGGGGGGGTTTAAAGGACTGTCATATTGTCCAGGAAAATGTGCTTTCATTTAAAACGTACTAGTTTCACAGAACATCATGCAACGTATTTGGTGGATTCAATTAATTCCATTATGAAGCTTAATATCCACTGTTTTCAGAAGCCACACTTGTTCTTACAATATTTAAGAAACAAAAAGGACTTTTGAAATTATCCAAGCTCACCACTTTTGAAGACATGTATGAGACACATGAGCAGCGTGCCCAGCTGCTGGCAGTAGAAGGTGTGTTGCTGCTCTGTAATGTCCACTTTAACCTGTCTGGAGGAAATGTCATCCAGCAACACTCCTACAAGCTGGAGCAAAAACCTGGATGGAGGGATAGGGAACAAAGTTTCAAGTGCAAGTGAGAAGGAAAGAAGACATGTGGAGGCAAAGTAGTGGTTGCAAAAAAGGCAGGTACCGTGTAGAAACATCCCTCAATCCTTACATCAGGATCATCCTATAACTACACAGTGAACACACTCTCACCGGGCAAAGGTTTCCTCAGGTAGGGCTTTTTGTGCCTCTCCATTAGGTTCCTGGTTACCAAGTGTGTCAGGAGCGGGTGGGTCATTTGGGGAGGGGCTCTGCTGATGGAGGCGGCGGATTGCGTGGCAGGAGAGAAGGTGCGGGGAGAGGGACAGTTCATGGACCCGGGACAGGACAATGTCCTCAGTTGACTGGGAGACGAGTACCCTGAGCACTGCCAGGATACCCGACACCCACAGCTGGACTGTAGCTACGGATGCCTGGAGGTGCACAGGCATAAGTCAAACTAAAAATCTATATTCTGCAATCACTTAACAAAAAGTAGACAAGTCAAAAGTCAGTCCAGGTCTTTGTGCATGTTCAAATATCAGATGGGATGTCTCACCATGGTGACCGGGGTGGTGAACATACTCTTTAGCAGCATGTCTACAGGTCTGAGAGAGGAGGGCGCCACAGTCTCAAACAGAGTGTTCAACACTCCCAATGCCTCCGGAGAGTCCAGGTGCATCTATGAGGACAAAACGAAGCTATTTGCCAGACCATTTTATCACATATATTGTAGCTGCAATGGAGAATATGTGCCAGTGTGCACCAACATGTTTGATCTTACTGGAAAATGGATTCATTTGAATTCCCAGTTGAAAGAGGTGACTGATCAAACATAAACACCTGCATGCATTTTCATACCTGCTGCTTAGCAATCATGGGAAGTATGACGTCAGCAATCTGTCTGGACAATCTCTTCCATTTGTCCTCATTCTCTTTGTGACACTGCTGCAGTACAAGGATGAACATCTCCAACACCTACAACACACACGTCAGTGAGAGAAAAGATTGGCTGGATGACATTAGCATGCTGTGTGTTTGAGTTCACTTGTGACTGTACCTGATGGTATTGCACAAGTCTGAGCAGCATGGAGACCACCACTTCTTTCTGTGTATCCAGCTCCTTCCCTGCATCTGCTTTGTTTGTGCCCCTTAACACAAACAGGTCATGGACTATTGGCTGCAGGGCTGGGATGGCTATGGAGGAAGGTAGAAAGTAAAATGTAATTTTTTCGACTCTATATACACGTGTTTTTAAGCTTCTGTTAATTGTGGTTATCTGCTTCCCACCCAAAGACAGACATTAGGAAATGAGCACGCCAGTCCTCCAGCTACAGTAAGGACAGGCGTTCGAGGGTATGCGTTAGTTTGAAGTAAAGTTTAGGAATGTAAACCCCAGTTCAGACCAAAGATTTGTGACTGGACGAGATGATACTCGCAACTACTTGCAATGCTGACTTCTCTAGGAGCGGATTGGTTTTAGGATGTAAGGCATGTCACCTCTATCAACAGCCAGCCACTGGTAATTTGACAAGCTGACTCACAGGCGACGCCATCAGCTGGCTTGAGTCGAGCTGAGACGGGCCATATCACACCACTGCAACTTTGCCCTGCAACGTTCTAACATAGTTTCGTGTCATCACGAATCTTTGGTTTGAACTGGCCTTTCTGGCATTTCAGAAAAGTGCATCTACACGTAAAATTATTTATTCTGTATGTATTGTGCTCCTCTCACCATGTGTGACTGCTTTCCTGCCACTCGCCATGATGCCGTCACACAGCTGGATGATTTTCGGGATGCTGATTATCTGCTTGGAGTGGTAACGCTCATACGACAGCAGCACCAGGAAGAAAAAGATGTTGGGAATGATGGCCTCCGAATCTCTGTACCAGAAGTACAACAGGTAACATTTTAGTTCACAGGACGGCGTGGGAGTATTAGAGCTAATCTACAGTTAAGTGGAAGCCAGTAGGGGTGGGCGGATCGATCCAAAATATCGATATCAACGTTGGTATCAGTATCGGATCGATACTAGCGTGATGGGATCGATACTTAAATTTCAGTTTTTCTCCTCTACGTTCAGTACTTGCTACCGTTTCATCAAAACATGTAAGTGCAAACTTTGCTCCTTTGCGGGCTTTGCTCCTCCCCCTCTGTTGTGTTTGGTTGTCATGTTGTCACGTGACTCAGCGGCACCAAGAACACACGTAAGCTGGTGGCCTGCATTCTGT